>VXAX01001391.1:657803-679531 GCA_013399835.1 Leptocoma aspasia | reverse complement strand
GGCCCGCCGGCGGGAACCCAGCGGCGCCGCTCCCGAGCGCTTCCACGGCTCACCCTCCGGGTCGCGGGGGTCCCGATGCCGTACGCTGGAAGACCGGGCGGCGAGCCGTCCCCGCAGCGCGCAGGTCGCTCGTGCGCTGCCCTCGCGCAGGTCGCCCGCTGTGTCACCGCTGCCGCCTCCGCACGGCCCCCGGCCGTGAGCCGAGCCCCCGCCCGGCCCCGGGTCGCGGCATCCCCGCCGCCCGCGCTCGCTCCTCACGGCAGCGGCACGAAGGCACCGCACTGCCGCCGCACGAGGCGAAGCCCCTGCTCCGCGAAAAGCTGGGGTTTGGTGCAGTCAGAGCGTCTGCCCAGGCATCGCCATAACGCCGTCTCTACACCAGAAGCTGCATACGGTAACGCGTCCTCCGGGAGCACCGCCGCCTCGGGCTAGACGGGCCCGTCCCCACACCCATTTGTCAGACACGTTCCAGCCAGATGCCGATTAGGTTACACAAACAGTTGAGAGACTGTCTGCCCCGAGCAGCTCCCCATCTAATAATGAGCCCGTTCGCCATTGTCCTTCTACCGTGAGTAGAGACTCCTAGACAAAACCATACAGAAATTTTCGTTTGGAAGAATTCTAACAAAACCTTTAATAAATCATTTTTATTTAAAAATATTGATGAAAGTAATTCCAGCACTACCAGAATACATACAGTACTCTACAACACTACTTTATAGCCAAGTATGCAAAGAATACGCTCTTTTAAAACAAGTATGCAGCAATAGCAGGGATAGGTTATTGCCAGGGTTCAGCCAAATTCTCTCATTGAAATAAAGCTGTCACTCCTGCAAGAAACACCAAAAAGCAATCCAAAACAATTCCTACAAGTGACCACAAGGTCAGTCCAGTCACTGACAGCAGCTTGACTGCCTTGAGTCCTCTGCAGACAGAGTCCCTGCTTGCAGGAAATGCTGCTCAAGCATCAGTTTCGCCAGTCCAAGAGACTTAGAAATACTAGACATTGCTCTAAAACCCCTGCTTGATACCTTGCTCTCCAGAACACAGCTAAGTAAAAATACTGCAGAGAAGAGAAATTGAGAAATAGCATTAAATGAAAAAAAAGAAATCTTATACTTTTCCCCTATCAATGTGTCATGAATAAAAGGTACTTCATTAAAGCATTGAAAATTCTAGCTTTTACCTTAACGTATTCAGAGCATGTATGAGTAGCAATCACCCTTCCAACAAACATTGTCACTAAAAGCCAGAGGGAAAAAAGGCCAGATGAGCCATTCACCCTGAATTTGTAAGAGATGCTGGGGTGGGGCTAATAAACCCAGCTGGAGTCTCCATTCTGCAGAGTGGCAATGAGCAAGAAAGCATCTAGGTGTGGTAGGTTAACAGGCTGATTTTTGCCGTGGTGAGCTATTTGAGGAGTAAAAAGTCTTCTTACAGAGAAGAACAAGAAATCGATTTTGTGTTTCCTTGTTTAACAAAAAAACTAACAAGTCTTGCTTATGATACCATTGTCTGTGAGGCATTTGTCATGGAAGTAACTGCCCAGTAGCAGGAGTGGATTTTTTGAAGACTATGGATTTATTATATGTGAGGGGAGAAAAAAAAAAGTGCTCCGCTAGAGATACTTTCTGCACAAATTGAAAAGCACATAGAATTCTGAACTTTCTAAAATTAATTCCTAGATCACAGAATCATTTTTCATTTAGGTTAAAAAGATCTCCAAGATCATTGGGTCCAACCTTTGACCACCACCTTGTTGATTAGACCAAGGCACTAAGTGCCACATCCAGCCATTTCTTGAACTCCTCCAGGGATTATGACTATGCCACATCCCTGGGCAGCCACTTCCAAAGCCTAAGCACCTTTTCACTGAAAAACTTCTTTCTGATATTCAACCTGAACCTCCCCTGGCACAGCTCGAGGCTATGTTCTCTTGTCACTGGTTGCCAGGGAGGAGAAGCCAATCTCCATCTTGCTACAACATCCTTTCAGACAGTCAAATTACTTCCAAAGCTAGCAGGTTCCTATCAAGTAGGAACCACGCTGGTACTTGCCTGATGTAATAAACATTTATTTTTTCTTTCATTTTCTGGGTTATTTATATCAAATTAATATTTTTTAAATATTAGCTTATGTATAACTAGCAAAGTGGATTGTTGGTATTTTTTTTTAGTGAAATGAATGAACATAACCAGACAAATGCATCAGGAATGAAGATTCACTATTGTCTGACAATGTCAAGAAACCTCATGCCACTTGACCTGTTGGATCCAGTATATATATATATATATATATGCAAGTCTATATTCTTGCTTTAATGCATCAAATATTAATAATCCCAAGCAGCTATTATTTATTGTAGTAACAGTATTCAACTGAGATTTTTGTGGATTTGATGTTTTTAATTACTTGCTGCTTGATCAGTTGTGAGAATTTTCCCTAGAAAATGACAGTAATTAAAATCCTATAACATATACATGATTGGTGACTTTTTAAAAGACCAAATCCAAAGATTTTTTTCTATTTAAGAACCCCTTCTCTGTGATATATCTGACTATCTCTGACTAATAACTACCCAGTCATTTAACATAAGGAGACTTGGAAGCGATCATGCATTATGTGTAGACATTAGATGATAGCAATAGTATTTTTTTCTCAGCATTGCGTTTCTCTGATATTACAGAATCAATTAAAAGAAAAGACCTCTGAGATCATCAAGTCAGAGCTTTGACTGAACACTACCTTCTCAACTAAACCATGGCACTGAGTGCCATGTCCAGTCTTAAACTCCTCCAGGGACGGTGACTCCACCACCACCCTGGGCAGCCCATTCCAAAGTCCAATCACTCTTGTCCTGAAGAAAATCCTCCCAATGTCCACCCTGATCCTCCCCTAGTGCAGCTTTAGACTGCGTCCTCTTGTCCTGTCGCTGGCTGCCTGGGAGAAGAGGCGGACCCCCATGTTGCTATGACCCCCTCTCAGGCAGTCGTAGAGAGTGACAAGGTCTCCCCTGAGGCTCCTTCTCCCCAGGCTAAGCCCCAGCTCCCTCAGCCGCTCCTCACAGGACCCGTTCGCTCTCCAGACTCGTGCCCAGCTCCGTTTCCCTTCTCCGGACTCGCTCCAGCCCCTCAGTGTCTCTCCTGAAGTGACGGGCCCCCACGGGAGGCAGTGCTGGCTGTGTGGCGTCACCCGCNGCGCCGCGGGCGGCTCGAGGGGCTCCGGGCCGGCCCCGTTACCGGCTGCGCTGCCCCCACGGGCCGCGTCCTGCGGGGTCCCGCCGGCGGCGGCTGGGTCGGGGCCGAGCCGCAGGGTCGGGGCCGGTACAGCCGGCGGTGCCCTGCAGCAGCCGCGCCGGGCCGCGGGCTGCGGGTGTCGGGCTGGCTGAGGGCGGGGGGCTGCAGGGCAGTGGCTCCGTGGCAGAACGTGCCAGAGGAGTCGCTGGCTGTGCCGGAGTGACAGGAAATAAGCACGGTCACTGCACCGGTCTGTGCGGACGGGCCTTCATTTAAAAGATACTTTGGTAAAAATTACACTTCGGTTTTCTCTTGAAACATTACTTTCTGTGGAGGGACAGAATTTATGGGGTTTGATGTGCCGGGTGGTTTTTGGTTTTTTTTTTGCCTTTCATTTTTATGGTGCTCTTTTTATCTAAACATACAAGAAAATCTGTTTAATTCCTGATTGCACTATGGTTTTATTCATGGCACCTTTAGTTAGAATGGTCTTGGCTTACAGGGTTATATGTTAATAACACGTAGTTTATGTTTCTCATCCAAGGGGTTTGTGAAAGTTGTCAAGAATAAGGCGTACTTCAAGAGATACCAAGTGAAATTCAGGAGAAGGAGAGGTATTATTACGTTGCCTGTAACACACAATTAAATGTCCTTGGTGAATATTCCTACTTTGTGCACGCATTTTGCACACTGCAATTGTTGTTTTTCAGAGGGAAAAACTGACTACTATGCTCGCAAACGTTTGGTTATTCAAGATAAAAACAAGTACAACACTCCTAAATACAGGATGATTGTGCGTGTCACCAACAGAGACATCATCTGCCAGGTAAGGCTGCGGTGTCTGCTGCTTGCCTGCCAGCCTTGCCAGGGTGAAGTCAGCACAGAGAGGGGGCAGGCTTGGAGCACCTGGGCTTTCTTAGGCCGGATCTGCACAGTGTTTGGATTGTAAAACAGCTCCTTAGTGGAGGACAGCCTTCAGTGTTACCACAACTTCAGTAATAAACCCTGTGCATTGTAGGAAAGAAGTTTTACAAGTGTTAGCACTTTTGGTGTGAGATTATTTGCAGTATAAGATTGTACTGCTTTAATGATGCTGGGTAAGTAGAACATTTTTGGGAGACGGATGATGTTTCTGGAGTTTGGGCTTTTTTGCCTTTTTTGCTTGGCTGAAGACAACTAAGTTGACAGTGGGACCTGTCAACCTGCATTGACTTGTGCTGTATCTAAAGGTGCCTTCTCTTTTGAGAGTTCTCTTTCTGTGATGTTGTGTGGCTCATGTGAAGCACTGAGGCCTTATGATGGCTTTACTGTGAGATTAAAGGAGACTTGTAAACAGGAGCAGTAGGCACTTTTTCATGGTCATTAAGTATGTGGTTGTGTGTAGCGTCATATGCAGTTCCTTATTGTGGCACACTTTTCTTGTTTAATTTTTAGAATGTTTTCACTAATTTTGAAGTTTAAAACTTAAAAATGCTTGTTGTATAATAAATATATGTCGTTGAGCTGCGAAAAGAAGCAGCTACGTTTAACTTTGTTTTTCATAGAGTAGTTAACTGTTGAGAACAGTCAGTTCAGTCATTAATGAGGTTATTTTATCTTTGAAACTCAAAATGAAAATCAGTGGTGGCAGGGGCTTACATCTGACTGATAGTCCTTTTCCAGTATGTCAGAATCCTGGAAAAATGGGACAACGTTTGGATGTAGAGAGGAGGTGTGAGAGTCAAAAGGAAAAGGTTCTATACCTGGAAGGAACAGCAGAAATATATCTGAATGTCCTGCTATCCCACAGGAGACCGTGGCATGATGATGGTCTCAGACCACGATTAATGAATTCATTCCATAAGGTTACTAACAGTGTTACCACAAAGTGTCACACACTCGTATTTTTTGAGATGTATCAGAAAGTGGGACAGAATTCATCCCCATTCATAATGACCTTTTAAAAGGTTGCTGTTGTAGGCAGTTTCTGGCCTCTTGATCTATGTGGAAAGGTAATTGCCAGTTGTTGCTGACATACATTTTAGCTGGCCTAATACACATTTGACTTCTTTGTGTCTTGACTTGAAGAGTTGATTACTACTCTTGCAAAAACAAACCAACCACAAGGCAGGGGTGGGAGGGGAGGAACAAAAAACCAACCCCCCAGCAAACCAAAGCAGCACCACTCCTTGAGCTCGCGTGCAGAGGCTGGCAGTTTTTGCACACTCAGATCCAGTATTGTTGTTGGTGTTGGCTTGAGCAGTGCAGTGGAGCCCCAGTGGTGGAGCACTAACATTTGTTTGTTGCCAGATTGCCTATGCCAGAATCGAGGGGGACATGATCGTGTGTGCTGCCTACGCCCACGAGCTGCCCAAGTACGGCGTCAAGGTGGGCCTGACCAACTACGCCGCCGCCTACTGCACCGGCCTGCTCCTGGCACGCAGGGTACGTACGGGCACCTGGCCCTGCCCCGCTTCCCTGGCTCCCTCGGGAACAGAGACACCAATTCCTTCAGTCGTGTGTCAGCCCACCTGAGTCTTTGGGGTTCTCAAAATCCTAACTTTTGCTCTTTACCATGATAGATTTGATACGTCTTGTGACTGTCAAGTCACAGTGAGGGGTATGACAGCATGCAGTCTCAGCTCCGGCAGCCCACTTTCATGTCTCAGCTTTTAAGTTTGGTGGAGGAAGGGAGGGGAGGGAGTGTGTGAAATGCACTTTGTAGAGTTTGAAAACATGTAAGCAGCAGCCATCCATTTTCCACAGGGGTTCATGAATAAGTCTTAAGTTCAGTGGTGTACCTGTAGGAACAGAAGGTAGGAACTTAACAGACACACAGTGGCGGCTGTTAAAAAGCTCTGTTATTAGTATTGGGTACATACTTTTTTGTAAAGAAATTTGTTAAAAGCATGACTCTACTACAAATTCATATTTTAAAGCAGTGGTAATTCTAAATTATTATCAATAAATGGAGGGAATTTCAAAGGTGTGTTTTCTTTCCCCACAGCTTTTGAATAAATTTGGCCTTGATAAGATCTATGAAGGCCAAGTTGAAGTCACTGGTGACGAGTACAATGTGGAAAGTGTGGATGGCAAGCCTGGTGCTTTTACATGCTACCTGGATGCAGGTCTTGCCAGAACTACCACTGGAAACAAAGTCTTTGGTGCTCTGAAGGGTGCAGTGGACGGGGGGCTGTCTATCCCTCATAGGTAATGTGTATTACGAAGAATTTCTTCGGGGTTAGCCTGAGATGCTTCTGTATGTGACAGTCTACTTACACTGATCAATTCATGCTGAAATAATTCTGTACTGACATAGTAATGGTTATGTAATTAGATTCTGGGTTTAGAGGTTTTTTTGTTGGTTGGTTTTTAATCTACAAATGCAATTCTGATAGTGCTGCTGGGAATCTTAAAACTGTCAAGAGATGTTATGAAACTTGTAGAAACTAAAGAGCTATCTTGTTGCTTTTATTAAAAATCAAGTGAATTCCCTTATCAGATCTTCAAAGGGTATTTGCTTGGTTTAAGTCTTCACCAAATTGTGTGTAGATATTAATTTCACTGTGAAAAAACTACTTACCAGGTACAAACCCACTGGTAGTTGCTACTGTTGTCAGTACAGCAGTAAGTCAAAGCAGTCTACCTTCATTTAGAATTGCTGCCTGGATATTTTCACTGTTACTTAACATGTTACAGCTGAGTGCTGCTTTCTGCTAGCAGCAGTGGAGGAAAGAAAATCTTGAGTTTTGTGTGTTTTCCTACCCTTCCATGCTGTCCTATCCTTGGCTAATTGTCCGTTTTTTTTGACTTGGCTGCTACATGATGATACTTGCAGTGACTGAACACGCTGTAGTTGGTCCTTGGTGTGTATATGATGTGCTGCAGTGTTTCAAGACGGGACTGATGGCAGCCAAGATGAATTTAAAACTTCTATTTTCTATTTTTTATTGGAGGGTCCTATCCCTCAGTTATCTGTAGGAGAATCTGATGTATCAGTCATTTCAGTGTGCATCTTAGCCTCTGAATTAGAGCCTTAATGTGACTGTACCTGCTGTTTGACAGCACCAAACGTTTCCCTGGCTACGACTCGGAAAGCAAAGAGTTCAATGCTGAGGTTCACCGCAAGCACATCATGGGCCAGAACGTGGCCGATTACATGCGGTACCTGATGGAGGAGGATGAAGATGCCTACAAGAAACAGTTCTCCCAGTACATAAAGAACAATGTAACACCTGATGGGGTAAGATTTATCCAGCTGGAGCTTGGGAATTTAAATAGAGATGCTGATAAGGATTTCTGTAATAATGCAAATAAGTCTGATAAGTAAAATTATGTGGCTCATGTTGTATGTTACCCATGCAAAGAAAGTATTTTTTTCCTTCATTAAGGGCCCTATAATATTAGTGTAGAGCTTCTAAAAGTGGGACCTTTTTGCCTGCTGTGAAACTTAATATTCTGCCTATAAATCCAGGTTTACAGGACCTAAATCTGTGCCGGACCACTTTCCCCCCATCCCCAATAGAGAAAGTAAATTAGAAGTTTCTGTACAGACTCTCTGCCCTTTCCTTATCCTGCCCCACAGCCTGTCATTTCTGCAGCTGCAGTGCTTGTAACTGTAAGTGGGCATATGGTTGTGAGTCAAATCTGTGGTACTGTCTGTGTGACCCTAGAAGAGAGTTCTGCTATTCCAGGTGAATAGAGAGAGCCCAATGTAGTATTTAATGAAAGTCTAGACTGTAATACACATTATTTTAGTATTGCTTCACATTGTAGACTTAATAAAATACTAGAAGATGGGTAAGAATACAGAGGTACTGCTTCTACTTTCTCCAAGTATTAAATTCCTTCCAGATGGCTTGTCCTGCTGCTTGTAATATTCTTGCTTGGTTCTCCTAGTAAGTGATTTTGGAGCTTTAAAACAGCTCCCTCATATCCCCTTTTTAGGCTACAGCAAACTTCATTTTCTATCCCTTCATTTCAGTAGGGTTTTGGGGTTTTCATAAATTTAACTAGTTGCTAGTTTTTCCTAACAAATTCTAAAAAAGTAATGTAAATGCCAACTTCATCTGATTTCTAAGCAAACAGCAGTTATAGCTTGTATTCAAATGAAGTGAGTCTAGGATTTAGGCCACTAGATAGACACTTGCTCTTTGTACATATAAAAAGTTTTTCACAGCTGAGATCTAGAGGTCTTAATTAACCACCAGCAAAGATACTCTTAAAATTTGTGCCATTATGGAGCCAGAGTTGCCTTTGAGACAGAGCAGCATTATTGCATGCCTGGGGACAATGCAGGCACAGGGGTCTTTGATTTCTGATAATCCTACAACTGGACTACTACGGTAAATTTAATTTTTTTCTTTTTTTCCCAAGATGGAAGAAATGTATAAAAAAGCCCATGCTGCTATACGGGATAATCCAGTCCATGAAAAGAAACCTAAGAGAGAAGTCAAGAAAAAGAGGTAAAATTCTCATTCTTTTTAACATCTGTGACTTTTCTGTTGGAAGTATCTTAGTTACAGTAAAACAAGTAATGCAGTTTTCCAGTTGTGTCATTAGTCACGTGTTCTGGACCAGATTAAGATACAAGCAGTTCTGTATAACTCCAGAGTTAACTTTAGCAGTAGGAATATGAAATTCAAGAGCTCTTAACTATTTAAAAAATCAAAGTGAAGAATGCTTGTGGCTTGAATAGCTGGAACAGTGTGTACCTTCAGGTCCCAGTATTTTCAATGGGAACGCTGCTTCTCTTCAGCTGAGAGCTCACGGACTTTTGTCAGTACTAAACTATTTTGATTTTTAAGGGTGTGTGAGAAAAGAAATCAAAACACAGCTATTGCATTTGGCTTGGTAATGACTTCAGTCACAGAGAGTACAGAGTTTACCTCTAGAGAAATGAAAACTGTCCAGCCATGCTTTTTGTGGTGCTTTAACTGCAGCCTTAGATCATTATGAGGAAATAAGCCATGTTACAAAAGTGGGAATATATTCGCCACTGCACTCTTAATCACTGTTGTAATGCACTGCTGCTTTTTTGCTTTGGATCTACTGCACACTGTGCTTCCATTACAGATGGAATTGTCCCAAGATGTCTCTTGCCCAGAAGAAAGACCGTGTTGCTCAGAAGAAGGCCAGCTTCCTCAGGGCCCAGGAGCGCAGAACTGAGAGCTAAGACAACTTCCACAGTTTTCTGTGAAGCTTTCGAAAAAGTGGCAATAAATTTATTGAGGAAGCAACTGTGTAAGACCAGCTTATTTATATAGCTTATAAAAATAGAGAATATTTTTATTATCTAGATATTCTGTACCTGAAAGGGTTTTTTCTCCCCTCTCAAAGTACTGTGTGAGTTGAATTTTCACAGAGAAGAAAGGTGACAGACTTCAAAGACCAAGGCTGCTGCATCAGAATTACTTCTATAAGAAGAAGGAAGGAATTTGACTAATTTTTGGCATGGTTAGTATCAAGGACTAAGTTTCTAATAGAAATATTTAATTTTTTTTTTTAAAGGCTGTACCCAATCTGTCAGCATACTTCATGTTTGGGAGGAGTCTGGATGTAGTTTAGGAAAAAACCAAGAGTAGTCCCAGCAGGTTCTAAAGCCTCTGCCCAAAGGTAACCGTAGGCTTTCAGGCACCTACCACCTCCTTTCAGGCTTTTCCACCTCCAAGCCTTGGCTGCTACTGAAACAGGTACTGTCTTGAACTGAATGCTTCACATTATTTAGTTGATAAGAGAATTCACTTTAAGTTGCATACATGGGGGTAGGTACAGAGGCCTTGTTAAGGAAACATTAATGAGACCCCCGGTAGTTAACACACCAGAGCCTTTCCCCTTGACTCCCCAACACTCACCAGACCATGTTCCCTTCCAGGTCACCCCTAGGGTTCCCTTAGCAGAGCCCACAACATCCTGTTCCACAAGGCAGTTTATTCCTCGTACAGAAACAACTGGAGATGGTCCCTCTGAGGAGCACCCCTGGGCTTTTAAACCCTCACACTCCCCCTAATGCCAGTCTGCACCTCCTCAGTCTTCTCCTGCCTCTCCTCTCCATGTCCATCCACCTCACCAATCACCAGCTTTCATCTCCTTATCCTGAAGGGTGGCTCCCACCCAGAGCCCAGTCCATGTTTCCCTCTGCAGCCTGCAGGCTGAGCCACCTGGAAGTGTTCCTCACCAGCCTTGTCCTGCCCTGGTCCTTTGCCTCCTCCCTCTCAGTTTCATAGGCACTTCTGGGTGCCTCTAGGTTTCCCATTAGACTCAGAGAAACTTTGCAGAGTTTAAACACCAGTAAAGTAGGCTACATGGAGGAGTGTTTTGCTCTAAGATACTGGTAGTTGGTGTAAATACTACTATTGAAAAAAAGAGGCCTGTGATTTATTGTAAACAAAAGTGTATTTTTTTTCCAATGAAAGCTTCAACTTTAAGCAACAGTAATAAAAATGAAGATTCTGTACAACAAACTGCACTATTAAACATATTTTCCTGTTAAGATACCCAATGATGTTGGGTATTTTAAGTAATCTCTGCCCCAATAGCAGTCACTATCAGATTTTCTCCCAAGAACATGACCACTTTACACTTTTAGTGCATTGCTGGTTACAAATACTTATTAGTTCATAGTTGGAGCACATTAGCAAGTTCAAGACAATAATTAGCACGAGCATAGTATTTCTTAAACTAAAAGGCTGATGTTCACAAAACAATCTTAACCCAAGCTGCATATTATTACATCTGGTATGGAGAAATTGCTTTATTGTGATCCTGTACTTCAGTATCATCATTCTTGGAATGCATTTAAGACAGGACACCTAGAGCAGTTCACCTTTCAAATACTTAAAGCTTGTTCTTACCTCTGCTGAAAATAAATGAAGGGGCCAGGATTCAGAAGTATACAGATGGCTGCCATTAAAATCATAAAGATTGAACAACTTTATACTAGAGCATTTATAAATTAAACATTCAACAGGTAACTATTGAGCATGTATTCAGGTGTATTATGAACATCCAGTTCTGCATAATTATGAACATAGATGTAAATCTGAAAAATACAAGGGTGCAGATTAAAGGTGGTAGAGTGGTCATGCTTTGTGGAGTGCCAGGATCAGGTGATGTTTATTTACTCATGATTTGAGTAACAAGTCAAACATCAGTGACTCATAAATGCTACTAGAAAAAAGGATAGTAACACACTGCAGCTCACTTAGTAACAGCTAGGAATGAGCTGGAAGATATCTCTGAGGCTCCCATTTGAGCAATATTGCACAATCCTGAACAATCCAGCTTCTGTCCTAAAATTCAGGTCTAGCTCTTGCTTACATATTTTCTGCAGTAGTTAAGAAGATTTAAGTACAGGTCTGTAGCTAAATGTGGAGGGACAGTTAAGAGGCAAGACTATCCACAGCTATTAATTGTTTCTCATGTCATACATCAGATTCCTACACTATGCAAACTTCCTTTTTTTAACTGTTGGACACATCTAGCATTCAGTATTTTTAAAAATTAACTTCAGTGTTCATACTACAGCTTAGTCCACGAAGTCCTTGCTTTTCACTATTTGCTACAGCTTAATTTGGGTTAAAGGTTTCCACTGAAGTTTTTGAAACAGATGCTGGTATTGCTGCTAAATCATACAGGTGACTTTAAGAAATAATATTCTAAAATTCATGGCTCCCACAGTGCTCACCATACAATGATGTAATTAAAAATGTTGAACTACTTAAACATTCAAGATGTAAGCATGAGGTAACAACGTGTAAACAATCTGATTTGTCTCATATTACAACCTATCCATTCTAGAATAAAATTCTAATTTTCCACAGTTAAAAATTATTTAATGTGCAAATTCTGCCATGCCAAGGTATTAGTAAACTTCAATCTCACAGTTCAGCTTATTCATAACAGCAGCTTGGACTTGAACACATTACTTGCAGTAGTGGTGATTCTTCATAAAACTACTTAGGAAAAAAATCCTCTGCAGGTATTTCACAAGTGAGCAATGTTTTTCACAGAAATGGAAGATGTTCCCTCAGCTGATGTGGTGGCACAGTAAATGCTTTCATCCTGTTCAAGATCTGACAAAGTGCACAGAACAGTCAAGCATGCAGAGTTTTTGTTTCCATAACACAGCACTGAACACCAGAAGGACTTCTGGCCTCTGCCTGATCATTCAGTGGCATGTTCCTTTGAGAAGCCGTGTCATGAGTTACTGACTGAAGGGCAGGACTGAAAGAATTATTAATAAAATCTGAGTAAAGAAATACCTTTTTTAAAAGGTGCAGATTGTTTTTATCAAATGTCTTAGGCCACCTCTAGTGGTAGGCATCAATATTCTGTTCTGCTGGTGGAGAAGCTACGAATCATTTGTATGAGAAATTTTCTTCCACAGTAAAGTTTTTAAGTTATTGAGTATTAAAGAATGCTCCATTTCCATCTGATTTGCTGTGACTTTAAGGGCAATGCACAAGTACAGTTGTTTCTCTAGTTCTTCATGGATATCAGAAGGAGCACCACGAAGCAGATAGTCTTTAAGGAGCTGACAAGCTTTTGCTAAGTTTGGCTGAATTACTTCAGTGGTACATCTCATTTTGCTTTGGTCACATAACGTTCTACAGTCTGTACCATAAATGCAGTCCAAATCTGAGTCACACTGACGATCTTTAATTATTTCCTTCAAATTAATTTCTGGCACTATTTTTCTCATGTCCATCATTTTCAAATCATATTTATCATTATATCCCAAGTTTTTGGCACTTGTATCACACATAAGAAAGTTTCCGTAAGGTCCGTGGAATATATCTTCCACAAATTCTAAAAGCCCTATAGCTATTTTTGCCTTTCTTGGCCATGATGGAGTGAACCACTGGTCCATGCTTCTTCTGAAACCAGAGGGAATGAGAAGTTCTATAATCCATGGAAGGCTGATTCCATAGAGAGAGGTATATTCAACTCTTTCGGTCACATAGAGATCCCCACAGAAACCCATCAGCTTGGGAGTATGCTCTTTATCCTGCAAGATCACCATTAACAGAAACTCTTCTAGCTGCAGGAGTGCCCATGCAGATTTTGCCTCTGGCAAAGAGACTCTTCCATCTTTGTTTCCATCAGCGAAAGACAGGATGAGATTAACTAGTTCTGAAAGATTTCCTTGTTCACCCAGTTTTGCCTAAAAGCAACAAATGAAAAAGATTAAGTATGACTTCATTAACTACTCCCAATCCATCTGTCACTCTTCCTCCTGTTACTCTCCTATGAATAACAGGAATAACCGAGTATGTTCTGCTTTTCATTGGTGATGCATGTAACAGGACCTGATATCAGCTGCCTGCAGAGCTTCCTTTTTGTCCTGATTTCATAGGCACTGAGCATACCATCCTCTGAAAGTACTACCTTTCTTTGCACTTCAAAATGCAAATATTAAAATTCAATCATTGTTCTTGATCAGTCTTAAAAAAAATTGTATCAAGTAGCTTGTTCCATATTCTCTAAGAAAAAGTATGCAGAATTCAAAAGTTTAGATCAGGTTTAGTTTTCAGCTGATTCGACCTTACAAATGTAGAGGAATAATGTTATCAATTAATGTTATCAATTATATTTTGTCCAATTATTAAGGGTACCAAGACAAAACTGAGTACAAATCCCATAATTACACTGAAATGCTTAATTTTGTTATTTCATGTAACCATCTCCATTGCAGGACTACAGAGAAAGAAGCCATTGCTGGAATCAGAACTGTTCCATTTTCAGCTAGGCAGATCAACTTTTACCAAAATCTCTTAGAAGCTACCCTAACACACCTGCTGCTCACCATTGTTAGAGACAAAGCTGCTGTAATGCATGACAGCTGACATCATGTAATGCATGCTGTAATACATTATTAATGCATGCTGTAATGCATCAACTGACATCAGCCTTACATCATGTTTTCTATACCAATACTAGCAAATATATAGACGTACAAGATGACTGCCAGTTTCCATCATTTAAAGAGTAAGGAAAAAGCCCTGATAATTACTTCAAACTTCAAGATAAGCACCTCTGGAAAAAACTATTTTTGTGCTGATTATTTTTCTAACATATCCTTGAATAAGGCTCATACAACAGGGTATTCTCCCCAGCTTCAAGAAAACAAGCTGTTCTGTCAAAATAGAATAAAGAAGAATATACTTACTTTAAAAAGACCATATACCATTTCTTTGAATTTCTCAACAGTGGTTCCTCTTGTTGGTTTATCAAATAGGACTATTTCCTTCCTTGGTTCTGGGTCAGTACCAAAATCAAGTTGAGCAGCTTCTTCCATCTGGCATTTTATAACACTCTGCAGATTTCCCCAGATTCCTAAATAGATCTATGCAGAAAAAGAGGAGAAAAGGTATAAAACACTGTAGAAGTCCATCTGGAGACCACCTGTCCTCCAACCACTGCTTTAAGAGTCAACACAGATCAGAAACTGAATCCTGTGTCAAACAATGAATATGGCATTCTGAACAATGGCAGCTTCAAAGACAGCCCACTGCTGCAGGTACTTCAGAGACACTGCACTGTCAAAGCACAGACAGCTTCCCAAACAACAGCTTGGCATCACTGCCACCTTTGCATAGCTTGTTAGGAGGCTGCTGCTTCTGTTGGTGATGCAGGATAGCAGAGAAGCAGTATGATGTACAAAGTGTGCACATTCTGGCAAACTGTGGAAGGATTTAGTACATATTATACATGTTTCCGAAATACATGTAGTATAAAATAACCACATACCCCTCTATGTACAGGACTAATTTCTATTATTGTATATAGGTGCATATTATATATATTAATTTGTATTACAGTGTATCTTCTCTGTATAGGTGTGTGTATATATATATGGGTATATATGGGTGTATATATATATACACACTCACGCTCTGCCTGTCAAAGCAAATAAAATTCGAAATAATCTGTATTAAATAGATTCAAGTTGCTGACACTAAGGTCTACTTGCCATTCCAGAGGGAAATAATAAAACTAGGTTGGATGAGTAAAGCCTTACCTGGTTATTGGGCTTTGTTGACAAACATTTTCCAAAATACAATGTTTCTTTAGCACAAAGACTACTACATGCCGACCCATCAATAACACCAGTCTTGTATTTATCACACTGAAACAAAAAGGAAGAAAAATATTTAACAAAGTGCCTAAGAAAGGAGGCAACAACTGTATCTCTTCCAACACCTGAGTCTTGAAAGAAAAATCTAAGAAAAAATTTTAATAAACCTATGTCAAAATATTGTTAAGAGACACAACTGGTTTTATCTGTAACTGAAGTTGTAATCTTACATCAGCATGATGGAATATGAGAATTTGATTAAATCACATGTGGCATTGACTGAATTAATCAAACACTTCAGAAAGCTATACCAAATACACTTACTATTATTTTCCTGCAGTCGTGTCCTCTGCAGAGTTCTGTGTAGGTGGAGTACTGGACGTACATAATCCAGCTGCCAATAAACACCACCAGCCAGGAGATGAAGAGATACTTGATCCGCACGTACGACAGACGGACCTAGAGCACACAGAGAGAAAATATGGTTTGTAATTCACTGAGCAGCACTAAACTTACTATTTCGTTTACTAAAAATCATTTACTATTTCATCTCTAAGGAATTTGACTTCCACAATGATAAAATAAGCAGACTGCATTCTATGGAACATTTGCTTCCTTCAGTGAGCAAAACTGACAGGGGAGGTCAGTTTGACCTATGTAAGTGGAAGGAAAATTGAGATATAAATAAACAGAAGAAAAGGTATCAGACCTTCAGAGGGCAAGCCAGACTGCAGGAACCAATTTGATCAAAATCATAAACTCCCAGAGCTCAATTAAGTGCATTTTTCTCTAAGACCAGTTACCTATGTTCCACTCATGGTAAATCAAATCCAACAGACCAGGAATTTGGTCAAAAACTAATCTGTGTTAATGTGTAAATATGGAAGATGGAGATCCAATGAGCAGGGTGGATATCAGGGTCAGGTTCCATAAGCTGAAGTCTCCCACTGCTTCTTTGAAATGACACCATTAACTATGCAAATAAAATTCTTCTGTAATTAGCCTCACCTTCACCTTCCCACAACTGTATGCACAAGTTTCCTGTTGTTTCTGTGGCCTCACATGTAGAGTTTTCACAGGGCCAGAAGGAAAAACGATTTATAAATCAAGAACTGAGGGAGAGCTAAGTGTCTTACAAAGTAGGAGGGATGTTTTAATCTTTTCCTTATTTTTTTTTTCCTCCTCCTCAGAGTGTGGTGTGCTAACAGGTTGATTTTCATATTCACATCAGGATCAGAAACTAATTAGAAGACCAGGATCAGCTTTAGCAGCAGGATATAAGGAAAGTGCGTGAGAGCAGCTATATTTGGTCAGTATAAGATCTATTTCTATCACTATCCTGATCCTCAGCAATAGCTATAAAAAGATGCTATTGAAGACTAATAACATATATTATATACACCAAGTGTGCTCCCCGTCTCCTGTAGAAGAACTTGCTAAGCCAGATGTGATACTCTATATTTAGTAAATCTCAAATCATTTACCTTTCACTAATTTACCTAGATTCTCTTAAAAATCCACATAAGCTTTTAGCATCCACAACAAACTTTAACAATCAATTCACAGGTCTACTATCCACTACCAAGGTCAGGGACTGGACTTGATTTTGCTGAAGTCTGATTCATATTAGCTTTGTTTGAGACCCCCAAGTTCATGTATTGGAAGAGAGGAGTGAACAGTCTCTGTCCACGCTGTTCCCATCTGACATGATTTTGTAGGCCTCCAAAACACACCTCCCTGTGATGTCATCTCTTTTCCAAATTGACAGGTCCTAACTTGACTGTTCATCATAGAGAAATTATTCCATATGTTTGGAAAAGGTTCCAGGAAAGGTAGTAATGATGAGCAGTTTTGCCATCACATACATACACAGAACTGCAGCAGATGCAAATAAGCAATTTTTTTAACCAGAAAGACTGCAGTAATTTATTAGTACTTGTTAAAATATAACAAACAACCAGCATGCATTATAGCCTTTCTCTTGGAAACAAAAAATCCAGAAAAAGTCAGTTGCAAAAGACCCAAAGGTGGTTCCAATCCATAAATCCATGTGATCCTGCCACATGCCTCAGCTGTGCATCCCTATTCCTTCATGCCTTCACACACACTCGCTTGACAATCTTAAAACTACCTGGTTAAAAAAAGAGAGGGCTACAATTTTATTCCAGTGCTGCTTTTTATTCCAGTGATTTTTTTTTTAGAGACAGGTTTTATAATTTTGGGTTTTATTTAAAGCTATTTGTAATAACCCTGTTATGTAGCAGAACATGAAGCACAGAAAACAACTGGTAAAATCTGGGGAAGATCAACAGAAATAAAACTGACAATTTTAGGGAAAGCTGTTTCACGTGTAAGAACTGCTTGGGCACCAAAGCTTCTGGTACAACAATCCCTCTTCATTCCTCAGTGTTTCTTGCTGAATCTTTCCATGAACCTTTATAATACATTTTAAACCAAGGTGCTGTTTAATGCAATTTTGTACTATTGTATACATTTAGTACAAGCTCAGAGACCAGCAGGGGCCTCAGGACCACTGCAGAATATTGACCATTCTCTCAGTACAGATACTGTATATATTGTCCCCCTCCTTAGGCAGAAAGAGAATGTACTTGAGACTGAAAATCCTCCCCAAATGCCATCTGACTACATCATGTATTTGGCAGGAAGTTCCAGAGAAGCTAGATTTATTTTGAGCTCAGCACTCTGCCAACGGAGTTGTGCAGCTTTTTGACTTGCAGAAGCTGCCCAGCCAGTTCAGAGCATGGACAACAGCACCCCTCTGCTTACAGACAACCAAGGTTCCACTCTCTGGTCCAAAGGGAATTACTTTCCTAACAAGGACTTCCTCATCATGTTCAGCAAAAGGCATGATCATTATTTGATTTCTTCCCATACATTCCCCTACCAAATTTTCATTTTCTCCCCAGAAAGGGTCTGTGAGCATAGACACACTTAGCTCACCTTCACCTGGCATAGGCACACGCTGTCCTAATGTGGGGACAGGGCTTTCCTGAGCTGGTTTGGTCACATGGGTGATGCACCCTGAGCACAAGGACTTACACCTGCTGTGCACGTCACTGGAACACGTTTCTGAGCAAGAATCCCAGACAGCATTTAGGGAACAACACATATAGATGGACTCCATTTGAAACTGTCACAAACTGCCAGGAAACTCATCATAAGAACATTTTTAGGGCAATAAAATGACTGAGAGCTCCAAAACCAGAAAAAAAAGGAAGAAAGTGTTCAAAACAAGGAAACAGTTTCTTTTTTCAGCTCTACTCCTCCATCAAGACTTAAATATGAGCCAGGGAATGCAAGAATGAGGGAAGCACTTGCAATGCTTGATGTTACAGATTCAACTTCTTCCATCACTTGTATATTCTGCTAAGTCATATGCACTGAATAATAATTAGACATTCATCTCCTGAAATAGCGCTGGAAAACCACTTCTGGCAAAACTCAAGCCTGGATGCACTCCAGAGCATATGGAGAGTAGTGAATCAACATGCAACATAACTTGACAGATTTTTGGTGAGTGTACTTTTTATTTAAAACACTTTTATGGTTAAAGAGTATGAAAGTGTTTCTTTGTTTAATAGTACAGAGAGCTTAATTCTGGAAAGTATTACACGTAACCATAGTGTAGTAATCTTCTCCAAATCCGAGTTGCTCACTCCATTTGTCTTACATGCTTGCAATAGAAAAGGACAGATGAAAAAAAGTAGGCCAGTCATGTTAGAAATTCTGTTTTGTTCTCTGTTCAGGTTGATTTGTCTATCACAGGAGGCATTTCAGGTAGGCTGACATGATGTCTGAGAGCATTAGCCCACACTGTTTTGGATGCCATGAACAGGACACATTCACATCTTTAAAAGCAGACAGTGCGTGCTTATGATTATGCCAGTGTCTTGAGTTATTTTGTATCCTGAGTAACCACAGGGAGGAAACAGAGCTGAGGTATCTTTTGAAATAAAATAATTACCAAGATGGAAAATGGGACATCTCTCCTTTAAAGGTTAAACAAAGCAGAAGGAATTAAAATCTTAGAGCAAAGAGATTATTTAGGAAATTTCTGCTATGTGGGGCTTTAAACTTGCTTATTCTTTGGCCCTTCAAAGACAGTCTCTTGTACATTCCTGAAGTCTATGAGGCACCTTTAAAGAGTCTGTAAACTTGGTCCAGAATCTATAAAGTCAAACTTCCACACATGCAAGTGCTCTTTACATGGTTATTGTCATAAGCAATCCTGCTGGTTAGTCCTGAGCCTCACAATACAATTGGTAACTACAGCTATCAGAAAGAACTTCAGGGCAATGTCCCTTACATTTGGGACACTAACTCTCCTTGTCAAATAAAATCCCAGTGTTAATCACCCAACCGTAAAATCCTATAAATACAATTAAATCATTTTTGTGGTCTTTAGCAGTGTTTAAAAGTTTTTCAGGTTTTAGGGTATTTTTTTGTTTTGTTTACTATTATTACATGATTTGCAGTCTAAGCAATGGCAAAGCTTTGTACTTCAGAGTTACTATTCTTCATAGTGACAGGACTTTAACACTTACTCAGGGAAGCCCTAACACTAAGTTTTGGGCTGAGCTAAGATAGCTGAGAGTGTGCCCTGCTCCTTTTACATGAGCTGACACATGGCAGGATGTCCTTTTTAGGCTCAAAGATCATCAGCTGATTACCTATGGCTCTTGCATTCTGCACAAAAGCTAAAGCATGCCTAATAAGAGAACATTTGCCATAGAATATCTGTTGCAACCCAGCTCATAACATCCTGCTCCCATTAGGGCAGAAAAGCTGGAACAAGTATTAAGTTCTGTCTCACAGAACCTGATGTTCTGGCAATTCATTTCACAACATAATGTTCACGAAGGCTGGAACACCAGCCAGCAAAAGCTGGAATTCACTCACTGATAACCTTCCACTGTACAAACATCTCCCATGGTGTGCTACTTGAAATGCTGCACAGAAACACTGCACAAGTCTTTCCACCTTGCTCATAGCCCTCTGTGAGTTCAGTCTACCCCTTAGTCAGAGAGCATTGGCTTCTTCGGAGACAAATCTCAATAAAGCACTCAGCAATTAGTGTAAATCATGACTACATTTCTCACGTACCAACAGTAACACGCAGTGACAAGAAAAGCCAATATATTGATAGTTGCTGCCATTCTATGGATCAAATATCAACATACATTCACTAACACAGAAAAATATGTTTAAGTTCACAAAGCCACTATTAGATCTCCTAAAACAAGTCCATAGAATATGCAAAATCACCTCTCATATAGGAAAGCACAATCAGAATTTTTCTTAAATCTGCAATAGAAACAAACCTTTAACTTCTTTGGCTTTTCTAACAAATAATTTTGCATTCTTCTTGTTTCTTAGCAGATTTTAAAATAACATATTTTGCTTGGAAGGCTTTAATTAAATTTTAGGAGAGAAGAGTGTTATCAGATATCACCATATGATGATAAGAAAGAGACTATCAAGGCAAAGGAGGCAAACAATTTGGAGGCTTCTAATTTGAAAGGTAGTATGGATTATGAATTCACTTTTATTTGTATTGAAGGCTTTATACCATGGGAATCCAAATATTGTACAAGCGTCTACTTCAGTAAATAGATCTAGAGTAATCTTTTTTGGTTTAAAATCCAAGTGATATGGATCTAGAGTTGCAGATACATACCATGGAACAAAAACTAAAGAGGGTAAAATTGTATCTGTATGCTTCTCATTAAACGTTACACCCCACTCCAGGTACTTCCAGAAAGAACAAGATTTCTCCTCATCTGGAACTTTTCCAGATGAGGAGAAATTCAAACATTCGATATTTTAAAATGCACCAATATGAAGTTTAAAAATTTTTTATCCAGTGATCACTAAGCATATCAACAGATGACAAACACATAAGCAGCATATATAAGAAACAGAAACATTATTTATCCTCTCCAACTCAACAAATGCTCACCTTAGTTACAATCTAGTTAAAATACAACCCAGCTGATAAGGGGAAAGCCAGAGGACAAACCATCAAGCTACCACAACGTCACGACTGACCAACATTTCACCGCAGAACTTCCTACGACACAACAGCCACAGTACTTCCAACCGAAACATCCTTACTCTGCTAACTGAAGTAATGCAAACATGTACCTGCATATAGAAATACAAAAGTCTGTCTACGAACATATAAGGAAATGCATGGAGCAGCAGAAGAAAAGTGCCCGACATCAATTTTTTAGAAGACACGCAAAAAAGGGCATGAGTTGCTCCTGCAAGCCGTGGTCCGTGCGCTGACAGGATGGATGCCTGCAGCACAGGCGATAGGCGCAGAGCAGGGGCGCGGAGCTCAGCACGGGGCTCCCGGCCCGCGGCAGTGCCGCAGGTGTCGCTGCCCCGCCGGCGGTGCCGTGAGCCCGGGG
>VXAX01001391.1:621324-657769 GCA_013399835.1 Leptocoma aspasia | reverse complement strand
CGGCCTACCTGCGCGGAGTGGGGCTTCCTCAGCCAGGCCCCCGGGAAGAGCCGCCTCGCCATGGCAATCACACATCCCCGCAGCGGGCGGCGGTCGGAGGCGGAGCGGTGAGGAGCGCTCCCCCGCCTGCCGCCGCAGCCGCGCCGCCGGCTCCGCTCGGCTCGCCGGGGAAGAGCTGCCTCGAGCACCGGCCGAGAGACGGCGGCTGTGAGCGGGCAGAGCGGGCGGCCGCCGCCTCGGCCGCCGCCTCAGCCACCGCTCACGCCGCTCCTTGAAGGTGCGAACGCAGCAGCCGCGAGGGAGCGAGGCGGGGCTGAGGCGGCGAGGAGAGCCCCGCCCGCCCCGAGCCCCGGGGGCTGTTCCAGTCCCTTTCCCGCTCCAGGGCCGCCCGGAGCCCGTGGAGCCGACAGCCACCCCCGAGTTCCCCTCGCGTCTGCCAGAAAGCGCTCGGGGCGCTGTCTGGGGACAGTTATGGAGAAGTCAATTAATAAATAACGCGTGTCGTTGATTGCGAACAGGCTTCTGTCATTTACTGGGCAGGGTATTAAAACCAGCTGCAGGCTCCTTCGAGTCCTTAAAAAAACCTCAACACCCAAAAAACCCCCCATAAAAGCCCAGAAAGGAGTAGTTCCTCCAAAATAAGGAAGGAGCGTTTACCTGGACCCATATTAACACAGATGAGGAAATTTTTTACCGTGAGGTTGGTAAGAACAACCTGAATAGGTTGCCCAGAGAAGTTGTGGGTGTCCCAGTTGAAGGTCAGGTTGGACAAGGCTTTGAGCAACCTGGTCTATTGGGAGTTGTCTCTGCCCATGGCAGGAGGGCTGGAAAAATATGATCTTTAAGGCTCCTTCTAACCCCAGCCATTCTATAGTTCTATATTAGTGCCACAAAGTGGGGAAACGTTACCTGTTTCGTCTTCACCAGGGGATCTCTCGGCCCTTCAAGCATCATGAGAAGCCTCAGTCCAACTGAAATTTGGGGGAACACTATTAAGTTCAAATAAAATCATCCTTTCTTATGCAAGGTTTGTTTTTTGCCCAGCCTTCTTTTGTTTATGACTTGATTGTGACTTCTTTTAATGCAGTGTATTAGCAGAGTAAAAGCCAGAAGTTAGGAGTCTCCAGTCCTGATGCTTTTTGCCTATGAGACTTCAGGCACAAAGATTATGCCAAGGTGTTGGGATAAAAATGAGACAAGCATACCATGTTATGGCTTTGGGTGTTCAGTGCACTTCCCAAAGAATGTTGCTTTGATGAAAAGACAAGTGACAAAATACTACTGTAAGGATAAGCCGACACTTTTTGCCAGGGCTTACTCTTAAGTAAAGATGTGTATGTGAAAACCAAATGTTAGGAGCTCACAAAGAATTTAGAGATTTGTGCTTGGAGATTCAAGAACAGTCTGTGACTGTTTTTTGAATAATATAATCACTGCCAGAATCACCCTGAAGTATAAATCTGAAAATTAATTAGTAAGATTTGGCACTCCTGTAAAAGCAATCCTGGCTTCAGTAACAGCCAGTGACTCTCGCAGGGTTTTCTTCTCTTCCTATTCAGCAGGCCCAGATGGCTGCACTTTGTGCATCACCTCCCTCTACAGTTCAGTGGTTTGCACAAGTTTAGCTGGGTTATGGGCATGCAACACAAGAGGAGGCCACAGACCGAAACATTTTAACATTTTGCTGAATAATCTCAAGCTCTTACTTCATGCAGTGCTCTATGCCAAGCCTTGGAATGACAGGCTGGGAGTAATTGTGAAATGTCGGTGTCCCATATGGCTGGCAAGGATCTAAATGTTTCATTCCTGTTACATCTAGATCCAAACAGTTCCTGGCATATGTTCCTTAGGGGATATATTTTTCACTTAGTACATGAGATCTTCATCATCTGTGAGAGCAGGTGCTCTATTCCAGCACCGAAATGTTTAGTTCTTTTTCAAATACTCTTTGTGCCCAGGCTTTGCAAAATGCTAAAAAATAAGGCTGTTTCAGCCTTTTTCAGTTACCTGTTAAATTCCTGGTTAAGCTTCAGTAGAGGCAACTCCCATGAAAAGCTAGGCCACATAAGCCAGAACAGTAACAGGAATCATGTAACATGCACTGACTTGGTGTTCACAGAATGTGGAAACCCAAACAAATATTCTAAAGACAGGGGGGCAGATGCAGAAAAACCACACAGGTAGAACATAAGTCATATTGATGTATTATTTAGTGTACAGCCTTTCCATTCACATGTTTCCATTCTGCAGTTCACACATCATCCACACCAAAGCTTTGGTATATCCTAATGTCCAAGCAGTAGAAGTTATGCTGATTTATTGCTACCTATTAATTCTTAAGTTTCCTATCCAGTTATAACAACACTAAATGTTATTCTAGTGATGCAAGGTTTTTGTATAAGATAGAAATCGAGTGCTAGTTGTACAATGCAGTGTTTGTCACTCATGATGTCAAAAGGTAAATGTGGTTTTATAGCACCTTCTTACATTCACCTGTAATTCCATGACAATTTGGAGCTTATTACACATTAAGCATAACTCAGAAAAACCAAAAAATGGTTGAAAAGATTGAAGCATCCAGGAATTCTGAACATAAGGAATGAATATGTGAGACAAATGAAAATACTGAAAATCTACAGAGAAGAATCTGAATTCTTCAAGGTAGTGTAATGTGCATCCTTTAAAATATAATAAATAATTTAATCCCATTTATTTTGAAGGCAAGTCTCTGTAACTTGAGCGAGTAATACAGGTTTTAACATCACATGAAAGCTAAACATTAAGTTATTGCAGTGGTGCTGGACTTGCTTCTTTTAGTTATTTGAAGCAGCTGCACCCACATAGCATTTAACTCAAATGCTGTCATGAGGGACTCCATGGGAAATCCACAGGGTTCATCCACTCTCCCCACCATTACATTATGTGCAGGGAGCCTCTGGTTAATGTTTATAATCACAAGACTTATCTTTCTCACAGCAGCTTTACTAACTTCCAATCTGCCTAGCATGGCTTCCTGGATTAATGCTCTTTTGCTCTGGATATGCCTAAGAAATTTTCTATGATCCTGAGCAGCTACTGCAGTCTTACAGTATTACAGCACCAGTAGAATGTAATGCTCTAGCATTTGCCATTGCCCAGGTTTGTAGCCACATTTAATAAGTGTATTTACACAATATATAATATGGTAATGACTTAAAATAAAATTACCCACATTTCCTAAAATAAAGTCTAGAAAAATTTAGAGGTTTCTCTCTGTTTGTGCTACTCAGCTATCTACCTGCTCACATAACTGTCCAGGAGTCTGCTTTTATACAGACTCTACTTTCCTAGGCCTGTCTTTGTGGATGAGAATGATGATCTGGGGACCCATCCAACCTTTATATCTAAACTTTCCCTCATGTTCCCTTCAGAGAGAGATACTGTTTCCTTCCCCTTTGCAAATTTCTGTGAACTCTGACTTAATCAGTGTATTAGCGTTAATTTTATCCTAATAGATTATTTCCTGTGCAGATTCTTATAAATGCTAATGCTTCTATTGCATGATCAGGTGGAGCCATCTTTTACCCAGAAGGCAAGAACAGCCTGTTAAGGATTCCCTTGTCCCTTAACTCAGTATAAACAAATCATTAATCTATTTGAGGAAACAGACTCTTCCAGCCAACAGGTTTCATTTCTAAGGCTCTATTTACATGGTCACTTTAATCTCACATAAATCCACCCTGCTGCTGAAGCAGATGGTGTCAGCTTCTCTTGCTGTTGGTGCCTACTTCCTCCCTTGGGTTGGCACAAACATTTCTGTTGTTGTACAAAGAACTAGATCAATGATCTGAACTAAAAACTAATCTTGACTCTTTTTTCCTCTGAGAAAGGTTAGAGGCACTCCAGTTCCTTTCATCAGTGGCTTGGATTTACACAGGAGCAAAAGGGCTGTTTGTAACCACTGAAACCTGTACCTTATTTAAACACATATCCTTGTAAAAGATCATGTTTTACCATCAGATAAACTATATAAATGTATCTGATTCATTTGTAGCTCTTGACTGAGATTAGATACAATCACTGTTATTAAACATTCAGAGATACTGATTAATTTGACATACAAGTCTTTGCTTTCATGGACACAATGTTTACTCTTTTATTTTGGTATATTTTTTTAAATTCAAAATGTACTAAAAATATTACAGTAAATAGGTCTTAGTAACATATCTAGAGTAAATAGGTCTTCAAAGTCCAGAATAGAAAGCTTTACATGTTACAATCCTGTATACATTAGAGGACTAAGAAATCTCCAGAAATATGGTGCTCAGAAGAAAAGATTCAAAGGTGGTCAATTGTAAGCAAATGCTAAACAACAACATTTATACCTTTGCATTTATGTTTGCATTGCTTCAAAGTCCACATAGACAACACAGTTCAGATTCAATCAAACAATAAAATTAGGTTTCCTTTGTACATATTTGTGCTTTCAAGTCTACTTCCTCTATTGATTGCTGGAGTTATGAGGTTCAAGAACTTTACCCAAGATTAATTGAAGTTATATGTTAAAATGCATGGTCAGAGTACACTTGCTAGCACTAATCTATTTCTAGTTTGGAAAGCCTTTTATAATTTTCAGATAACTTATTTTCAACATGGTTATTTTACTTAATTATCCAGGCTGTTTCTTTCTTCGAATTAAAGGCAAAATAAAGTTATAATCCACTCTGAACTTCTGTTTGTACTACTTGAAGTAAAAGACTTTTGTTCTGTTATTTTATGCTTGTGGTAGTCATCTGTTAAAAAACCACAAACCTTTTATAATAGAAATGTTAGTCTTAATTCCTATTTATGGACTTTCGAATAAACAGCCTAGCTGGCATTTTTTTCATGTGCTACTCCCATTTCCCAAAATTTCTTCCCCTGAATTAACACTTGCACCTTCCTGCTTACTTTATAAGGTAGCTCAGAGAGATAGGAAATATCCAAGTCCTGGCCCACACTCTTTAAATAATCCTCTTAGGTTCTAAATAGTAGATTCCAGTACTGAAGCTGGTACATACTGATATGAGAAGGTCAAGATGAGAAGGAGATAAGCAGAATTCACTTCAGAAAGAAGATGCTCATTTTTAACTCCTAAGGAAGTATAGTACTGGAACAAATCACCAAGCAGGGTAGTGCATTTTTCAACACGTGGTGCACTTAGGAGAGCTCTGACCTGAGTGCAAAGCAGAAAATAGCTGCAATGGTTTAATGCATTGCTATCCTCATTTGTCCTGCCATCCCCTCTGCTCGAGGACATTTCCACAACAGAACTCTGTCAGTTCACAGTCCAGCACATTTGCTTTAATTGCCTGAGAAGTCAGCTCATGCTAAAATGCTAGACTGTGAACTTCAGCTAGTGAGGTACAGCTCTGCCCTGCCTTCTGCCAGCTATGGTAGAGAGGAGAAAAATGGGCAGAAGAGCAACTACAGACAGCAGAGCTGCTGTGTGAAGCCCTTTCCTTGCTCATCCTCTACTACTTACACCTACTCCCATGCTGTTCTCTCACTTCTGCCATGCAGCTCTCTGTGTAGCTGAATGGTGAACTGTCTGCTGAACTCAAATGAAAAATAACACAGGAAAAGGAAAAAGCCACATCAGTTTGCCATTTTGATTATGGATGCCACTGCAGAGTGACATATTCAGAAACGCAGGAATGCCTTGACATTTGGAGGAAGTGGCAGAAACAGAAACTACTTAAAATGGGATACAATGAAAAACACTTCAAGTCTGCCCTAAAACTGATGTCTCCTTATAATACATACTCCAACCCAGTGACTTGTTGGACAGAATGAATGAAACATTGTGTTATGTAGGAATTTGAACTGCTAATCGTTGTGTCAGGCCTTAAATCATACACAAGTAAATCTGCTTCAGTTCACAGGCTTTAATGAAGCTGGAAATCTGGTCCCATAAGCAAGAATTAGTTCAGTGTGGTGGCATGCCTTATCAGTCTTCATGCTATTGATAAAAATTAATAAAAACATAACACTTTGTCTTACTTTTTTTGGCTACATTCAAAATCTCTGTACATGAAATCCAGAAATTTTGAATTGAATTGTTAGAGGATTCTGGCAGCACCCTCAAAAAAAGCAGGAATAATTAAAAGAAATGTCTAGGAAATAAATATTTTCTTTTAGGAAATCTCTAATTGTAAGGTCTATCAAATTTGTAGGTAAAAAAATGTAATGTATTTTTAGTAGTAGCTTATTGAAGATGGCAATTTTGAGGTAATTTGTAACACATGAACTTCCTTAAAAAGCTTATCACCACTTATGAAGGCAGCATCTATAATACTAAAATTCCAAGCTCTTAATAAATATATGTACAGTTAATCTACTTAAGTATTTATCATTGGGTTTTTTCCTAGATAAAATAGTTTTCACTTCTCTTTAAATAAATAAAACAACAAACAGACAGGTATATTCCTGGCACAGAGCAGACACCTTTTTCGATCCCTAGAGTAGGCAATGTATTGATTATATATTAATTAATTCCTAGAGGCTACTTTATGGAAAGTGCTGTGGGATTGTTGATTGAAAATGCCAGTAGGCATTAAGTAGTAATTGAATTATTTTAAATTTGTCAACATCTAAATTTCCACAGTACTTAGCAGGAATTCCCACTATAAATATAATTGCTAGAATTAAGTAAAACTATTTTATTCTTAGACTGATTTTTTAAGAAGGAAAAATGCTGTTTTAAGCATAGTAGGGAGCTGCTTTCACACACAAATTATCTTACATCATTAAAAATACCCAGGCAGAATAAATTCAGTAGTCTAAAACATATTCTTTGGGTTCTTTTCTGTGTAATAGTACATATTTCTGAACAACAGATTTTTTTATCCATCCATACAACATAGTAAAAGAATGGCAACACAAAAAATACCAGGTTACAGCATTTCTAAAGGTGTTTTCTTTTCCCTAAATGAATGACAAAAGGTAACTTGGAGCAGTAACAGTTTAAAATGCTATAAAATAAAATTTAGAAAATAACCAAGCTTATGCTAATATAGTATGCAGTATTATTTTTTGCTCTATGCTTCATTAAACTACAAGGTAAGTATCACTACATAGTGATATACTACATAGATTGACTGTATCATACCAATATGCTAAAAAATATCTTGTCAAATTAGGCTTATGCCCAGTTCTTATAAGGCTCTACAAGTCAGGTGTTGCAGTTCTCATTGATCAGTTCTGCTACATGCTTTTACAGCAACACTGAAGTTCACAACAGAAGCGATTTTTATACTGCCCCCTCACAGCTCATTTTATTTCTGTATCACAGACACACCATTCCACCCCTCCACCCATCAATATTGTTCAATTGTTTTTAATTAGAGGTTATTTTTAACCTGGATTATATCTACTATGAAATTTGCAGCACAGCTGATTTTGCCTGCACTAAGGGTGTGTGGAGAGCACCCAAGAAGCAGACTGTGGTCAGAACTTATTAAAGCAGCCCAACTGCTAAAGAAAATGCATCATGGAACTGCAACTAAAGTAACTTTGTTATTTGACAATGTGGTATCTGTAAGAACATAGGCCTTAAAGAAGTATTTTAAGATTGCCCTCTATGAATCTACATCAGAAATCACGCTATCTGATTCCTTGTCTTTTGTTTAAAAGAAACCAAAGCTGCATTTTATATACAATCAAGTGTATTAAAAATTGCTAGAATGCCTAAATATATAAGAAATAAACTCTTGCAGTTAATTAAATCTTTCATTATCTCAGAGGAAACACACTGAACACATACCTTTTGTGCTGAACTGAATATATTCAGTGGCATTATGGTGAACAGTGCAACTGTTGTGCCTGTGCTGAGTTCTCATTGTACATAGCTCCAGAGCCCTCTTTCAAACACAGTGTTCAAATGACACCACCATCACTCTCAGACAGAAGCTGTAGCAGATAAAGCATTTTCTTTTGATCGAGCAGGCAATCAGACCCTTTCTAGATCTTTTATTTTACAGTGTACCTGAACAAAAGGAAGCAATTCACAAGCCCACACTTCCAACCCACAACACCAATTTTGGCTTGGGACTTGGGAGTACATCTGAAAAAAAAGAAGCAGTGGGTGAGGTAAACTGAACGGTTCTCTGAAGACACAGAGAGTCTTTGTTAGACCTTTACACCTCTAAGAAGGGTTAAGTGGTAGCTGGTCAATGCAGTCATTGTAGCTGACACAAATAGTGTGATTTCTATGAAAGTATTTCAAATTACTACAGATACTTATTTTCTGTTTTGTCTAGATATTTATTAAATAATTTGTTATAGTTTAGGCTGACCTTGACTTGAGATTTGCAGAGTTTTCAATCAACTTATTTTGTGACTTCCTCTTTATACACAAACAAACAGACTTACTGTGTACTGACATCCCAGCTTTTACCTGTTTTATCCCAGCTTCTTGTTCTCATTGTGCAATTGTCCACATAAAAAACCCTTCTGCACAGTATTGTTGGACTCATTTACACAACTGAGGATATAGGTTTATATCTAGTCTTACTTCCAGTCAAACTCTAACCACAAATATAATTTCCCACCAGGAATCAATAGTTACAATTTGTTTTAATTTAAAACTAGAGCAGAGTGGTACCTATACAACTTTTCCATCTCTTTTTTTTCCCCCATCCATCTTCCCAGCCATCATGTGAGATTCAAAGTTCATTCTAAACAGAAGAAAATTACATTTTCAATAAATGTGCTGTTTCTGGTTAAAAAAAAAAAAGTTTTAAAGTAAGACCCGGATTTACAGGTCTAGCAAGTAAAGGGTGCCCTTTTCACCACAGGCTATCCGTTGGTAATTAAATCACACCAGAAATCTGATACAGCATTAGATCTTTCATAGCATGATAGCACTGTCACAGGCATTTTACATCCTAGAACCTGTAGTAAATTAAAAAGTCCTTGGAGACCATCACTACTTGACCTCTTGGTCTGCTGAATTCCAGGCAAGGCAGAAAAAAAATCAGCTCTACTTTTAGCAACCTCCTGCACATTAGTGCAGTCTCTTATCAATGCTTGCCTCCATTTCCTCCTATCTTTGGCAGATACAGCTCTAGAATTGATCCTACCTGAGAAATTTGAGACAGCTGGTAAAATTCCTGGGAGAGGCAAGCTGACAACAGTCTGTTGTAATTTGAAGGAGAATTAATCTATAGCAAACTGACTTCTGACTTAGATAATCCTCACACATGGATATTAGGCCTTCCCTTTACTGCATTGTCTTTGATTTGTCTCAGCTTTTTAGGGTGTTTTCATATTGACAAGCCCTTTGAATGTGATCTTTCTTATCCTGAAGTTGTCTTGACATCTGCTTATGGCAGGTCTGGGTATTCTCTTTTGCATCTCTCATGGGCAGGTGGCTGGACCTTGACTGGGTGTAACGGGGCACAGCAGAGCCATCAGTACCCCCTGTGCCCATCAGTGCTGCCCAGTGAGGGAGGCACGTGGCCCTTGACTCCAGTCAGGCTGAGCCCATCAGATGACACTTCTCAGCAGCAGGGAATTCACAGGGCCAGTGTGCCTACTTGGCAGTCCTGCCTGGCAAACTTCTGCTTTCCTGACACAAGAAGCAGCCCATTTGTCCAATAATCAGAAATACTTCAATTGTTCACCTCATAAGTGGCCCACGACCACTTATGTGGAACATATATTTGGCATCTGAAGGAGATGGCAGCCCATAGGGATCAAACTGAAGGTCAGCTTATGTTTCCCTTTTGGCTTGTTGTAGGTGTTTCACCCTGTAACTTAAACACAGAAGGAAATAAGCCTTTTCTCTCTGCATTTCCATTTTTACATGAATATTTTTATCACTTCTTCTGCTACCTCAGTTCTGTACTCCCTTTTCAATATGTACATGCTCTCAGCTCCTGGGCCCGTGAAGTCTGCAAGCTGACCTGTCTGCAAATATACCTATTTTTACACATACATGTATGTGTTATATATACATGTATACATCCATGCTTTTCAGCAGGAGCAGTTCACTGAGCTGTCACCTCTGCATGGCTCCTGGCACAGGGGAGAGCCAGCATGTCCCTGAGCAGAAGTGACTGCAACCTTAGATGGCAGCAGCTGTTGGACAAGTGTGGCTGAGTCAGGTAACTGTACCCTCAGCTACAACTGCAGAGAAGAGATGGATTTAAAGCCCCTTGCTAGTGTTCTTCACTTGTTCTTCCCCTTCTTCAGCCCAGGCCTCCCCTGCCTCTGGGAGGAGTAGGCTCAGGAGACTGAAGCAGCAGAAAACATTTTAACCACTGTTGTGGGTTAGTTTATACTGCTGAGGGTACGGGGCAGGTCAGAGGAGCACCCACGTGGGCTCGGTGGGAGCCATGGCAGCACACTGGGAGGGAAGCAACAGGATTGCCAGCTCTTGATGTGCTTTGTAAAATTCACATTTCCACCTCACTGCAAAAGCTGGCAGAGGGGATGACTGGATATTTAACTAATATTTAGAGACTTGTCACAAAAGAACATAGCACAAGGACAAAAAAAAAGGTAAAACCTGTCTGTCGCAGAAGCCCCAAATTTTAGGGATAGAGTCAGGACTGTAAAGATATAGTTGTGCCTCAGTGCTGGTAGGAAACAAGCCAAAATAGAAAATAAGTGACTGATGTAATAAGAACTGATTTTGATCCTGTTTCTTTATACTTTTTTTTTTTTTTTAAAGCTGAATGCAGATAAGCAATGCTGTGTTAGAACAAAATCTGGGCTTTCAGGCTGAGAGAACATGACATCAGTGTGGAGTGATCAAAATACATGTGTGACAATAGCTATTACATTTGGATTAGCTAAAACAATGACACTTAGACTGCACCTTTTAAGTAAGCATATCAAAGTTAACAAGTGTAGCAGTGTCATTATTTCATAAGCATTGCAAAAAAGAAGCATGCAAATGGTGACTTAGCTGGTGTGTCAGCCTGGGGTTCTTTCTGTGCAGCCCCCTGGGGCTGGCAGCAGAAGGGGCTACTGCCTTATCTTCAGCCCCCACAGCTGAATTTTCTGGGCTGCAAACAGCTCTTCAGCCCCTGCTAAGTAAGTGTTAGCAGGGTCCTGTCATGCTGCACTGTTCAAAAGTATTTTGTCTCCATTTTCATAAATAAAGAGATGCTATCAGGTAGGAAAAAAAAAATAAAATAAGAGAAGTGAAGGATTTTCTGTCTGAGTGGGACCTGGCAGACCTGCTGAATGCTTGTTTGAAGGCCCATACTGCATACCAGGTGGTGGGAGAGCAGAAAGAATGCTGTACACTAATTCTCCCTCCAGCCAGACTCACATCCAGAACAGGTTTTTCACTGCAGATGAAATGGCAATATTCTGCAATGTAACTGTCTCCTGAGGGGCCGTTAAGCATTTTTTAGCTTCAGTTTAGGGTTAAGAGGTAAGTCTGGTCTGTATGGCTACAAAATTTAACCACAAAAGAGCTGGAAATTCTGCTCTAGGAGACATTTTTACAGTCCACAAAGGAGCACAGATGCTGACACACAAAACCTTACCATAAAACAATATGATGCTCCAGTCCTCAAGAAGTTATAACACAGCCCATAACAATGTAAAATAATTGAGACTGCAATGACTTTTGCAAATCTGCAGAGCAGAGCTAAAGTGAAAGAATAAAATGCTTGCTTAGGCTTTAGCTCTGAAATGCTGACTCTGCATTCTAACCTTAGTCACTAGCTAGAGCTTCAGTAACTGCTTTCAAATCTGTGTGTAGAGAGGAGGGGAAGGAATGCATCACACTGGTGCATGACTGAATTCTCAGGGAGTTTGAGAACTGGAATCTCTTTCTGATCCAAGCAATTAACCAAAATTTCAAGACTTGGCAGCTGTTTGTTTTCTGAAAGGAGGCAGTTATACGACCACAGCAGCAGAATGACAGTGCAGGCAGAGAGCAGAGAGGAAACTTTTCTTGAATTCCACCTCTGAATAATGAGCTCAGATTTTTATGAACTGGTGTCACAAGAAAAAGGAGAAAAAGATTACTTAGGAACCACACTTGCATACCCTCACAAAATTCCCACTAGCTGGAGTAGTAATCAGTTGCAGTTCTCTCACAGTTATTTTGTGGACCTAAAATACTGCTACATTTGCTAAAATAATGCTACAACTCAGAAAAAACAGCATTAGCAGTAAAAACACAGTAACTCGTACATAAGCAGTCTCAGCTAGGCCAAACCTAGTCAAACACTTATTTTTTTTCTCCTTCAGTCTCACTCACTGTCTTCAGGTACAAAAAAGTGTTAGTATAACTAAGATACTAAGAGACATAATCTCTTACAATGAAAGTCTTTCCTGCTCTTAACTAGCACACCCAAAGATGTTGTAAATAATGTAGAAACACTGTGTCTCAAGCTCTTACTATTTCCGTCCCTGAGTATCTCAGTCTGCAACAAGTTGATTTTTTTTTCTGCACTGTTACACATATTAGAACTGAGGGATTGCTTCTTGTTCAGCCACTTCCAGCAAACAGAATTCAGCCATAGCAGGGTATGAACTACAACATAGGAATAGCTAAGGGCTCATAGCAGAATGATGTGAGCATTTAATAGCTTGTAAGTGCCTTGAATTATGAACTGTAGAGCATTTGAAGAACTATCTATCCACGTACCAAAGATTACTCAGTCATACAAAATCTTGGCTTACGTTTTACAACAAATTTCAGCAAGGTTACACACCTGGAATAAAATTTTAAGTGTATGAAGCATTTTAAGCATCAGCTTGTTTGACATTTTTTCAAGCATCTGAAGTGTCTGCTATTGAAGCAAAGCTAATAGGCAGAGTTGGTTGTTTTGGTTCTTTTCTTGAAGTGTCTGTGGTGCTTTGAGAAACAGTGACAGAGAGAGATTTAAAGAATAATTATAACACTGCTAAATGTTAATTTTTTGAAGGTAAACAACCCTCTAATGCTTTTCAAGTCTAGATGTAGCTTAGTTCAAAGGCTAATATAGATTGTTATACAAAGAGATCATATACTAACCCATACAGTAATTGCTGTTTAATATATGTATTGCAGAACGGCTTTAGAGACTTAATAATAAAAAACAGGGAGCAATAGTCATAATACTCTATCTTCAAAAGTTAGCAGAGTTTTAAATGTTAAGAACAAAAAAAATAATTGCTTAGGATTACTGGGGCAAATATGTTGTTTTTCTGTACATTGAATTTAACAGAAAAAACCTAGTATTTGACTGGTTAAATTGGATGAACAGTGACAGTGAACACATTTAAGAAGGTATTTATAGTTTAAGATTTATTGGGCAAGATCATGACATTCACAAGAAGATGATGGAGTACAGGACAGTTTTTTGCAGGATTTCCTGATCCTTGAGAAGGTAAAAAAGGAAGAAATGGCAAAGTGCTTGTACTAGGAAAAACATGGCTTTGTGTGAAGACCAACAAAGGTACCTTACCACCAGTAATATTAATTGACTTTCCTTTCTATTGATGCTATGTGAGGATGAAAAATTATTAATATTCTTGTAAATCTAGAAAAATATTTCAAGATGCTTATTTTAAAATGTTTTCAGTGCTATTTTTATATCTTTAGCATAAAGAGAGAATAATTACTACAATTGTTAGCTAGTTGTAACACAATTAATACAAAATCCTTCATACCTTACCAGTTGCCTATTTTTTAAATTTTGAAATTGTAGATTTTCTGTGTTGAGCTCTAATAAATGTAGCATATGTGCATTGTCTTACTAATTAGTATGTTTATGTAAAAATGGATGTATCATATTTATCTTGATTTAAGATAGGAAGATCCCAGATGAACTTCCTTGCCATTTCTGTGCTTAAACAATGCAGGGAAAATGTCCTGGGATCTAATTTTCCCTCCTTGCTGAATTGTGGTCATGACAACCATCTGTACAAGGATAAGCTTCACAGTATTGTCTTGTTCAAGGGTATCACTTTGATGTTATGTTGTGTGATACAATAAGGTAATGGCAAATAATACTGTGCAGCAGTTGGTGTTCTCATCTACATACAGTGCTGACTTACTTCTGGGTTTTGTGTGTTTTGGTTTGCTTGTTTAATATTTATGTGGACATTGAGGCAACAAAAGTATAAAACACAACTATCCCCTCAAATTTGCATTTAAAACAACTCTGAACAAGGGATTTTGATTATAAATACTGCTTTATTCTGATGTAACTAGGAACTGGTCAGACTAAGCCTTACTCCAGTGCTCTGCCCAGGCTTCCCTCCCTGTGCCCCTTTCCAGGGATGGCCAACTGCTCCAGGACCTTAGTTTCAGCGGCTTATCCCAAGAGGGAAGATGGCTTTGAGAACTTGCACAGCTTGAGCAGGAGACAGATTGGAGTCCTAAATTCACCATCCAGTCTTCTGGGTTCAGCCATTGCTGAGAGTGACACCAGTTGGTGAAATCTGATCCAGGGATCACTTGCACTCCGGTGTTGCACAGGGCTGAGCTGCACATAGCAAAGGCCCCTACATGGTTAGGACAAGCTTTGGAGTGTTTATTACCACGGTATTGGGCAATTGCCGTGCTTAACCATGCGGACCATAGAGACTGGCCCAGTACCGGAGTCTGAACAAGTGCAAAACACAATGATGGAAAACAAAAAGATATTTCCGGAATCAGAGAATTGTTAGTGTTGGAAGGGACCTCTGGAGATCATCTAGTCCAACCCCCCTGCCAAGGCAGGGTCACCTAGAGCAGCTAACACAGAAATGTGTCCAGGTGGGTTTTGAATGAATCCAGAGGGAGACTCCATGACCTCCCTGTTCAGCCTGTTCCATTAGCTTAGCTAATACAGCTGCTGCTAAAAACTGGAACTGAGGTCCAGCTCATCTCCTAAGATGGCAGCATCCCGATGTCAGTGCAGAGGGGCACATTGTCCAGTTCACTGCCCACGGGCCGGCCGCGGCAGCCTCCGGTACCTGGGCCGGGCCTCGCCTCGCCAACCACCGGGGCAAGAAGGCGGACCCAGGGTCATTCCACATGGCAGGGCCGACCCCACCGAGGCGGGGAGCTTCCCCCGAGCCCGGGCGGGAGTCCCGCGGAGCGGCGGGGCCCGGGCCCTGCCGCATCCCCTCAGGTGCGGCGGGAACAATGAGCGCCACGGCCAAAGCAAGCCCCGGCGGCGCGCACAGATCCGCGCCGGGCGCGCACGCCTAAAATAGTCCCTCTTTGTTCACCAGCGGCCAAGGCTCGGCTGCGCCCGTATCCCTCCGCCGGCAGCGGCCCCGCGCCCGCCCCCGGCGCTGCCGGCGCAGGCGGGGCCGCCGGGGCGGGGCCGCGGCCCTTTGTGCTCCCNGGGGGCCCGAGGCCTTGGGGGGAGGGGGAGGGAGCTCCCTCCGAGCGGCCGCTGGCAGGCGAATGTGAGGGTCAGTGGTGCTCCTCGGTGACCAAAACAAAGGGAGGGAGGCAGCGGGCCGGTCGGCGGGGCCGGGGGCTGCAGCGGTGAGGTGCCATCAGCCTCGCGCCAGCTGTATTTTCATCTTCTCCTTTAAGGATATTGTCCGAGTAGGCTGCGTTTGCTCGAGTGCGAAGAGAGCAGCACAAAGAGGTAGTGGTTTTCGTTGGTAACTTTGTTTTTGGGGTTTTTTTTGTTTCTTTTTGTTTGTTTGTTTGTTTGGGATTTTTTGTGTGGCTTTGTTTTGTTTTTTTTTTTTTGTTGTTTGCAATGCCTCACCTCATAATTTCTGTCAGGCTTGACCATTTGAATGTGTACAGCAGATTTTTAGTCCACTTAAATGTGGTAACTGTTGCTGGCTGAAAGGGTATGCAGTAATGCATTTTCTTTTTTTTGGTATTGAATTCTGTGGAAAGAATGGGCTGATACCTCTTTTAGTGAAAGAGAACAATATGGTTCTGTGCTGGATGCTGTGGACACTGATATTGTTGAAATACGAGGGGTTGCCGTTCATCCATAAAGGATCAGGGTGCTATTAGAAGTAGAGGGCCTGCATAATTATATGAAAAGCTTTGCCAGAAAAGCAGTGTAGCATTATGGTTGTTTCTGGAATTTGTGATAGGCCCAGCTTATCATAACTTTAAAAGGTCAAACGTAGTAATGGATAATGGCATGGTTTTCTCCTGACTTAGTGCAAGGGAATGTGATCAATGATACATACTCAAACTGCCAAAAGTGTGGGGTAACAACAAAAAAGTTTCCCTCTTGTTTTTTTTCTTTTGATTCGTAATCAGGTTGGTAAAAGTTAACCTGGTAATGTTTGTCCCTTTTTTTGAGAGCTCAGATTACATTTAATTTGAAAGCATTTGAGATTAAAAGAGGGGGTGAAAATGTTTTGTTTCTGTATTATTAGAGTACAGGTTAATGAGTTCATAGCTTTTCGTTTAAAGGACAATAAGGGAAAACAAAGCTTGCACGTATGAAAAGAAATGCATAATATAGTGAAAATGAGAAGGGTCTTTGCAAGGAGCTACAAGTTCCTTGTGGAGCTACAAGTGAAATTTGGGTCTGTACTGAGAGTATAACATCATAATGTTTTCAACAGTTAACCCTTATTTTGTCAAATACAGGTGTGTGACTTCTTAACAACTTGCCTTTTCTGTTCTGGAAAGAATTTAAAATCAGATGTGGATGCCTCTCGTATGACTTTATATGGCTAGTCGGCAGGGTATATATATTTTTTTAATAGATGAAAGAGACATGTATTGGTAGTTAGTATGAAGTTATGTTTGTCCTTCCCTGTACCAGGAGATTAGGTAAAATTTATGAGAAGAGCAGCTGTAACAAATAAGTTCCAGTCAATTTCCTAGTAGACAGTGGACTTCGGTATTCCCTGGAGATGGATGTGAATGAATGTAGAGGCACTGAAGCATATTTTGTGCTCCTCCTGTGAGTTGTGGAGAAGGAAGCTTGGAGATGTGACTAGAAGCCAGTATGAATCTTTGATTAGTTTGTGAATTCGCCGCATTTTTTGCGTGACCGGCTACTGGCCTTGCTGCAGAGTTGGTTTCACCTTCTTCACAGGCCTTCCTTGCCGGAAATGGAGGGGAAGTGTGTCTTTGAGCAAAACACAACAGGAGAAGAATTATAAAACCACAGGTATGGCTGGAGAGAGAATCTCCATGGAGGAGTGAAATGAAGATGCTTAACTTTCTTCGAGAGAAGGAGAGCTAATGATGAGAGCATTCCTGCTGAGTCTGGACATACTTCATTAATTAAATATCTTCAAGGATAATACTGTTTTACTTATGTTTCAGATCTGTTTATTTTTTTAATTCTGTGGAATGCTTATGGAGGTTGCTGTTCTTGCAGATTAACCTTAAAGAAGTAAACTTATTATGGGATTTTGGTCAGCTCTGAAATCCTTTTTCTTCCCCACTTCTTCCAGAGCAAGGTAGCATGTTGTCTGTTATTTCTTTCATCGCTGGCGTGTGTGCTCACACTCCCTTAGGTGTGTTGCTGCATGTACTGGATTTGGATACTGTAGAAACCCAAAAGGCAGTTGCTGTATTCACAGAGGTGCTGAGGATAGAATTAAGGGGAATTTTGGTCTGAAAAGGTGTCTTGTGACCTGGTACCATTGTTTTCTCCCTGTACCTTCTGCCTATTCATGTGCAAACACGTGATCAATTCCAAACAAATGGTTCTTGCAGTACATGACTGCCCTGTCCTGCTTCCCTACATGCTAAATATGTTATTCTCTAATGATCTTTTAAACTCTAATGCTTTCACTATTTTTATCAAAGAGATTTAAAACACTTCTAGTTATTTAAGATTTCTTGACGGAGAATATGAGCAAAAATAAAATCACAAATGATTGTAGTATTATGAACATGGGAGTACACTTACCCTGGTGACCACTTCTTTTTAACAGTATGCATCAATCTTAAGGACAGTCATATTTCACAGGGTAAGAGAGCAAAACCACAGTATTCTATCTAGATGCTGTCTAACAAGTTTTGTGTCACAAACAGTCACTTCCCCTCAGTCCTCTGGCTAAACTTCTTTCTGATATGCAACAGATTCATAGACCTAACTGCTAATCAGATTAATATGCTGCGGGGCCTCACTTAGTTATTACCAGTTTTTTATTTCTTGGAAGCAAAATTTATTACTTTTGTCACTTAACGTGATGTATATATTTTAGAAAGCATGGATCTATTTAAAAAACTCACTAATGAAAATATATTCTGTGATAACTAGAGAGTTCCCAAAAGAGTTTAACCAGACGGAAGAATTCAGAGAAAGAAAATCATAGTCAAAATATAAGGCCCTTTGAAAGAATTAAAGCCTTCACCAAAGCTAACCATCCTATTGGGATAGTAATGTATTATGTGAAATCACATTTGATCAGCATGGGTACTATAGGGTTGACTGGCCAAAGCTGAGAATAAGCAAGTTACAATTTCTCATCTTACTGACAGAAAATGGCTTATACAGAATGGTTACCCTGAAATCATTGGTAGGACAAAGTTGTTCTGCCTTAAATGATATTTTAACTTCTATCCATGTTGGATTTGTTAAGCTTTGCTCAAGTGGCCTATGAATTGGCTTGCTGTACATTTGAATAAACATGTGAACTTGACTCATGTAGGCCCATGGGACCAGGCTGCTTTCAAGAGCACCAAGGAAACTGATGTTCTTGTAGGGCTCTTCCTCATTATTACAAGTTGTGAAGAACAGGGCTAATCCGTAATGATTAGAGAATTGCACGTATTGTACCCATCTTTGGAAGGGCTAAGTGTTCAACCCAGGGAGCCACAGGCTGGTTAGCTTCACTTGGTCATTAGGGAAGTTATGAAGTCTTCCTGGAGGATGGTTCTGGATGCATGGAAAGGTGATAGCTGGTAAGAGTCACCAAAGATATAAATCATGCCCTGAACAGCCTGACCACCTTCTGTGTTAAAATTGAGTTGAGGTGGAGGAAGCTAACTTGACTTGTCATCCTGTTAATTTTGACTGTCTTCTTGGCCCAGCAGAATCTTTTTATTTGGGGGAGGAAAGTATGTTTGCCACAGTGAACAGATAATGGTTGGTATGAGATCTCATAAATAGTGGAGAAGCTGAAAGGAAGAAATGTGGCCAGGATCCAACATTTCTCCAGCTGTTAACATAGGTACCAGATCCAAGTCACAGGCAACAATGGCTTTAGCTTGGTTATGTGGAGCTGGGTAAACAAGCTACGATTATTACTCTCAGACAAGATTAATTTCCCTTTTCTGCTGTCTTCTAACTGTGAGCACTTGTTACTTACCTGCCTTGTTTAGTCACCAGATCTCTCTGTGAGGTACTTTGTTTTAAATATCAGTCAGTGAATCCATATTAAAGGAAAGAAAACTGAATAGGAAGTTAATGGAGAAGCCAGCTTGTCGTTCTGGAGTGCTGGGAAGGGAGCAAGCTGCTGTATTGGATAAGCCATGTGTGAAACTGCCATGAGTTTTGTGTCTTCTGAGCCCTTGCTACACCTCCACTCCCCTCATTCCATGTGAATGTTAACTCTCCTGTTTTAAGGAGAGAAGAGCAGACTGCTGGTATTTTACATCTTACCACTTCTTCATAGTTCAGTTTTCTCTAATAAAGGGTAATAAAGGGCTAGTTTGCAACTTCAGACCAAAAAAAAAAAATTGTGATTAATCAGCAGTAACATCGTACTTCCAGAATCTGGAGTGATTATCTCTAGTTATCATAAGTTCTTCACTATATTTTCCTTTCCTGTAGGATACCACATTCCCAGTTTTGAGATAGATCCCAAACCTCTGTGGGCTGTCTTAGTAGAATGCTCTGTGTGTGATTTCTATCTGAATTCCCTTCTGATATATCTTTAAAGTAATCATGCCTTCACTGTGATTTGTATTTACTAGGAATAAATGAGCTATTTGTCCCACTTTGAGTTTTCTCAGTGGATTAAATTTTTCTCTTTATGTTATTTATGCACTTTGTTGTTAAAACTTAGTATCTTTAATGCTTCCAAACACTATCTGTGCTCATAGGGTAGCTATAGTCTGTTACTGTTTCAGCATTTATGAACCAAGCAGCTCTGCTCAAAAAGTTTCCTGAAATTGTATGGATTGTTAGTGAACCTGACTAGTTCAGTCCTGTAGTCTGGCAGTGCCAGCTGAGGGAGTTGGTGTCCCAAGTTGCTTGTTTGCATTTATTCAGTTGTGCTTACAAACCGTTCTGTTAAACAGATCAGTGAGCTGAGATGGCTGGGGAAAAAAAAAACCAAAAAACCAAAAAAAGTTGTCAAGGGAGTTTTTCTTAACAGAAGTTTTTTCACAGCAGTTCTTGAGACTGAAGGTGTACAGGAGTATGAATGATCTTAAGAAAAAGACACTTGGAAACAAGAATGCTCAGTCTTTTTAATCCTCCAGCCTCTTCACATCATTTCCCCCAGCTTTTCCACTTCTTCCTTCTGCAGGATAGCTATAGAGGTAGAGCAGTAGAGATACCAAATGAACACTGAAATTTTCTAACTGCTGATAAAGAGGTTAGCATTACAAGTGAGTCAAAACTAACCAATCTAATTTTGATAAATACAATGCTAGGCATAGTAACTGCTTATGGTTCATAAATCAGACTGATTTAGGTAGTTCACTTTGGAAGGGAGTTTGCCATTCCTGTTGACAACGACAATCTCCTGTTTCTGCAACATATTATAGACTAATTCATTAAGTAGATGAATAGAAAGGATCCTTCTGCCTGTCTTGCTTGAGAGTATCTGTAGCTATGATCTAGACTCCAAGGTGAAAATCAGTGAGCATTTTCAGTACTTCATGACATCAACTTCTCAAGAAAAGGTGGAAGTGCATCTCTATTTTCAAACATATATCACACATTTTACTGACTGCCACCTCTAACTTCTGAAAGATTGTATGGGTATATAAGTACCTTTTTTTTTTTTCATCTTAAGTGCTAGAGTAAGGATTCAGCACAATGTACTTAACATTGAGTAATAGATGTAAAGCCATACATACTGTATGACATACACTGTAGCTTGGTTGTGAAAGTGAGATAATGTAGATCTTTATATTGTGTAAGATTTTTTGAAAACCAGTGCATCTGATGGATATTGTGCAATTATAAGTTCTTGGCAATCAGTGTTTAAGATGGTGGGGGAACCAAAACCACTGCACAAGGTTACTAATAGTGTTGGTAATGGTATGATTATATGTTAGGAAGGTGCTAGGAAGCTGACTTAAGGAAGACTGGAAAGCACGTTGCTGGAAAAGGTTCCATGAAGGAACCTTTACCTTCTTCCTTTCCAATTTTGAAATTCAGTTTGCATTTTAACTTCCAACAAAAGTTGGATTTTAATGGTACGTGTGACTTTTTGGCATTCCACTACAACGGTTAGAGCTGTGACAAGACAGATGGGCAAGTTAGTAACGTTTTATGCATGTAGCTTTTACACTGGTCTGCACTGCATTTCTTGTGCAGTGGTTCCAGGTGATACTTCAGAGACTTTAAGTAACCTACTTTAAGTAACTTCTGTCCTGTTCATTAAAGTCAACTTGTTAAAACAGTTATCTTCCTACTTAATCGCAGTCAAAAACATTGAGGGAATGTTTCCCTGGAGAGAAACTTCCTATCCATGTGGCAAGCAACTGTTAAGTTACTGTCAGCCTATTGTGATAACAAACCCTATTTTCAGTCTCTGAGATAAACCATAAACTGCCACAGCAGGAGCTGCTTCATGAGCTGTTTAGTCGTCACCTCAGCACTGCCATTACTCACAAAGAGAGCAGTGTGGACAATGGAGAAGTGTCTGGTTTATTGGCTCACATCTTTACTGGCTATCAAGGTTCTTTGGGGTCTGAAGCTGCTAATGTGTATTTACACTGTTGTATAAGTGAATGTATAGATTCATTTAAGTGTTTTGTGCCAGAAAATTATGCACACTTTTTTGGTTGTGATTTCGGTGGTGTTGTGAGACAAACCTTTTGTACTTAAAAGAATGTTCTTCAGCTGTGAAACAAACCAAATGATTTTTTTTTGTTCCTCTGGTCTTCCCTAGTCACCCATATGAATATTTTTGTGTTTGGGAACAAGCAGGACTTAAATTGGTGACCCAGTTGTGCATGAGGATGCAGGAGGCCAATTATAGCTGCTCTTACTGTCATGTCATTGTTAAATGTCACACTGATTATAAATATGCTTAAAGCAGCTGATTTTCTTGTGCCTAACCTTCTTGGTTTAAACTGTTTACCATGATATTTTAAGCCATTACCTTTCCAGTTTTGTTGTCATATTGTGAGTAGTAAATTCTTTAGAGAGAAGATTCCTTCCTAGTTGAAGCTGTAGAGCAACTTCTCAAATATCTGTATAGTAATTCTCAAACTATATGGGAGACTGATTAGTTTACTGCTTTTGTCAGTGCTTTGAGATTAATTCAAATGTTTCTGGTGCTGATAATGTACCTAAGATATCTTGAGTGAGGTGAAGTTGCTCTTCAATTGACTGTATCCTAATTAATTCCCTGATCCCTAACTGTGTTTGCATCCTAGTTGCACATACATGTAGTTTCTAGAGAAAATATATTTGGATATGCAAATAGTAACTTTATTACATAGTCTCAAATTCTGAGCATTACTTATGAAATTCTTCTTTGTGATTCTATGGTCATGTTTTATAATTTTCTGTATTTTACTGCTTTAGTTGAAGTGTAGTGTTTGTCAGCTAATCTGACATAAAAGCATATCCACACTTACATATAGACTATGTTGTGGAATGTATGAGGAAAAATGCTTATTGATACAAGTAACTTACAATTTTGGGTTTCACGTATGAAGAAAGGTTGCAAGATCTGTTGTTTTTCCTTCCTTATTATTTTCCACCTTTACTCTAACAGAGGAAAATTTATTTTACGTAAGAAATTCAACATGTAGAAATTCTTCCTGTGCTGGAAAGCTCTACAGCTGTGCTTAGTGGCATTACATGATTCTGTGTTGGAGGTACCTCAGTGTTTACCTTGAGCCAGCATAATGCTCAACCTGTACTCTCCCTACCAAGGTAATGCAGTTAGAATTGGCTTAGGATCTTTTTAGCTTCCTTGGAATTTTAGAAAACTGGCAGTGATTTGAGTTTTGCATAAATAATCCTGTATTGAATGTTTTTCATGTGTTTTTCAATGCTTCTGCTGACCATATGAAGAGTCTCTGAGCTGGGAAGTTTGCACATCCCCATCCTCATTTACATTAGTTGATTTCCTAGAACACTTCTCTTTTATAAACTTGTCCCTTTCAGATTTTGTACACTTGTACAGTAGCAGAGGCACTGCTACTAAAGGTGTGTCAAGTCAGAAAAGATGAGCAGGTCTTTTGTTACCTGAAGTTCTGGAGTTGGTGGTGTTGGTATTTCCAATCCACGGTTCCTTTAACCCAGTTCTGGTTACCTCTTCTCTCGCTTGCCTTCCCTCAGAGACTCCACAGCGGTGGGTAATTCACTGGTCCACAAGCGGTCTCCTTTACGTCGCAGCCACAAGAGCTCAGCGTCTCTGGCCAAGCTGTCGTTACGTGATGGACAGAAAACCAAAAAGCCACTTTGTAAATTTGAGGAAGGTCAGGATGTCCTAGCTAGATGGTCAGATGGCTTGTTTTATCTTGGAACTATCAAAAAGGTAATCACATTTTTTAACTTCACTGGAGTATCAAAGTGTCGCATACTGTTGAAAATGACAGTATTATTGTCTCAATTATGTAGTATTAAATACATTCTTCTGTTTGGTGCTGTTACTCATGGCTTCCACTGTATTTCTGTCTTTCAGATAAACAAACTGAAACAGAACTGCTTCATTATATTTGAAGATAGTTCCAAATCCTGGGTTCTCTGGAAGGACATACAAACAGGCAAGAACTTCCATGAAGTAGTCATTGTTTGGTATCTTATTTGTTTAGATTACTGTTATCTGGTAAAAAAGATTATTATATTATATTCTTTAATTCTAAAGAGTGATACAACTTAATATGATCCAGGAACAAAAATTATGCAAATAAGAAAAAAATATTTTCAAGCAATTCTGTCATTGAAGTTACTGTTTTACTTTGGGCTTTTTTTTTAGTTTCTTTTCATGTGTGTGAGGTGGAGAAGACTTCTTAAAATAATCACATTTGAGTTTGGGTGGGGGTGGATTATGTTCTCTGACTTAACAGAAAATTCCAGGTCCTAATTTACACCAAGTTTATATTCTTTGTACTGTTTTCAGTTGAAACAACATAGTATGGAAAGAAACTAAAGCTTGGTGAATCTTCTGTTTGAACAGTTTTGACACTTAAAAGGAACACCACAACTATTGCACATAGGAAACCATTACAGGTTTTGGAGTATTCATGTGATATAAAGAAATATGTAGTTATTAAGTGAGGCACCTATTGTGTAAGACCTTATTGGTTTTCAGACATTTTGATAGTAGTTAATGTTTCTGTAACCTGATGCTAATGAAGCACAGATGATAATTTCTTCTGAAAATCAGTTGCGATTTCCTCATTGTACAAACACAATGGAAATCTGCTCTGGCTCTTGTTGATTCTTGATGTTTAAGCTAAACACTGGCTACTTAAAGGAAAAGGTTTTTATTTCTAATAGCAAAAAATCAATGCTTTATTTCTTGAAGCTCATAAAAATGCGGTTCTGCTTCTGTATAGTACTAGTTTATGATCTCTGATTCATTTATCCTAACTATCAAAATTTAATAAATGAATATAAGAAAGTTTCAAGTTGATGATCCTTATGGGTCCCTTCCAACTCAGAGTATTCTGTAATTAAGAAGTTTGTGTTTCAATCAACTGTTACATTGGTATGTGGTATAAATGGAGCAAGACGTAGTTTTGTCTCCAGTTTGCAAACTTACTTTTTCTCCTTCCTCTACTGTAACTATGTGCTTGCAGATATGTATTAGTAATAACTATAGTAATGTTGGAGTTGAAGGCAGCTTTGCCAGATCTGTCAAAAAGATCTGCAAAAAAGATAGGCAAAGTGTGTATGTATTTACATGGAAAGAAACACAAATTAGTATAAATACAAAAGATCTATTAGTTGTCCAGATAGTATTTATTTATAGGTATTTTTAGCCTAAATTTGCAGTTTTATTCAGTTACTGAATTTTTGTTGTTGATGTTGAGGAACCATGGACTGCATAGTCAGTAGGCAATATAAAGCCTATAAATATCTGATAGCTTCTTGTAAGTGATGTAAATATTTATAACACAGTCTATACAAAATGTCTGAATATGTTCTTACAAGTTTGGCACTGTAACAATGTGTTTCTACAATGCATGCATCTGTAAGTGAAATTATGAAGAAGGCTATACATGTCATAACTGTTCCAACTGCAGATATAATCTGAAAAAGTCACAATCTCATCTTTGTCTAGGAGCCACTGAGAGTGGGGAAATGGTCTGTACAATATGTCAGGAAGAGTATTCAGAAGCACCAAATGAAATGGTTATATGTGATAAATGTGGGCAAGGTAACTAGTTTTTTTTCTATTTACTGCATTTTAAAAGATGTTTTCATTTGTTTCACAAAGGAGGATATTTGCCCAGCTATAACTGACTGCTCAACTGATCTTAAATTTTGTAGCCCTTAGTGGCTGTTAACAGCTCAGTGAAAGATGATAATCCATGTTAAAGTGACTAACACCTGTTCTGTAAGTCAAGATTATTTTTTTTCTACTAAGAAAGTTTAAAAGACCATTTTGAATGTGTTACCAATCTTTTGTTCAGGTTTTTGGCATTTAATGGATAATGCCTTATAGTTGCATAAAGTTATGTATAGTTAATTCTGTGTAAGTTGTTGTCATTTTAATAACAGTTTGGCTGATGGTTTTTCATACAGGTTACCATCAGCTGTGTCACACACCAAATATTGATTCCAGCGTGATTGATTCGGATGATAAATGGCTCTGTCGACAGTGTGTCTTTGCAACAACAACAAAGGTGTGTTTCCAAAAAAAATGTTAATACATTTCATATTGCATGCATCTTTGTTTTTGAAATTGAAACAGTAAAAAGATACGGCTTTTTTTTCAGTGATTTCTTTATCTTTGATCTGAATGCAGGTTTTGTATATTGAGAAGTATTGCTATTTTTAGACGTTGACAATGTTATACTCTTAAACAAACACGCTAGTATTAAATACACGTGAAGATATTTGACTTGAAAGTTACAAAAACTTTGCTACAATCAAATGAAAAGCTTGGAAAGTTTCAGAAATACATTACTGTTTTTTGTAAACTAATGTATCTGTTTGGCCCAGAGAGGTGGTGCGCTTAAGAAAGGACCAAATGCCAAAGCACTGCAAGTCATGAAACAAACGTTACCGTATAATGCAACAGACCTTGAGTGGGATGCAGGTCATAAAACCAATGTCCAGCAGTGTTACTGCTATTGTGGAGGACCTGGAGAGTAAGTAAATGGATAATATGTAAGAACTTTTCTGTACTGCAGCTACAAACTTGGACTCTTTTCTTGTAGACTTCCTTGTGAACTTGTTAGTTTCTGGTTCTGTTGTGTGTGCGTGTCAGAAACTGGATGCAAAGTGGGATTTTGAATTCTCCATACATTTTTGAAGTGTCTCACAGTGGGAAATATATTATTAATTTCTTTTCTTCTCCCATAAAATATTTTGGTTTTAATTTTGTCATGTGACCATCACAGATCATCACAGTACCTTCTATAATGAGCAAGAAATTTTTTTGTCGCAACTGTTGGTGTGTTGAGTTTGGATGGAGTTGTTTGTTGATGATCTTGTAGTTCTAGGCAGAATTTTTCTGATGTTAACTCAGCTCTGTCATAAGTAAAAAAAAGAATGTACCTAGAGATTAGTTTATTAAATTTTGTTGGAATAGACAGCTGTCTGATTCTACCATAACATCATATCCTGGTTTTCAGACAGGGAGGGGAAAGATTTTTTTCTCCTCTTATGGCATTACAGAGTCCTCTGCTGGTTCTTGTTTACAAGAAAGGCAGGGAGAGGCCTTCTTAAGCAGGTAGAGATGAGTACTCTGGTGTCTGCAAGAATGAGTGAATGAATAAGATAGCCTTGAAGATTGGAGGTCAAGGCAAGTAAAGAGTCCCACAAAAAAGCAAAATTTTTGAGTGTACAGACACAGGACAGAGCTCTGGTTTGAGACTTTTGAGACTTGAACAAACATGGCTGTCAGTTTTGCATGGTTCATTTTCTCAAGAGAGAAGCTGAAAAAGGAAAAGGTGTAAACAGTGAGATTTCTTTTGAGGATTCAAGTAGCTGAATCCCCAGAACAAATGTTTGTGACTTAATGCAGTTGTGTTGTGCTTTAGCAAATTACAAGGAAGCTAATCTAGTATGTCAGAAGGAGTTTGTATGGAGTTCCTGAATTCTTACTGAGAATTAAAAGGTGGATGTCAGAGTAAATTAAATGGATTTTTTCTTAATTTAATAACTTAATTATTTTACTAGGCTATCTTTTATTATTCCTGTCTGTCTTTTCTAGTAATTCATTATGGAACTAAATGTTACTGAAATATCCATAGAGATGACTGTTTTGTAAACTGTGAAAATCAGTTTGGGTCAAAAGATTCCTTCCTGTTTAAATTAAACATAACAAAGAAACAATTTTCAGTAACTTTTTTAACACATCTTGTGTCTCTTTCTGTTGTTGAAGCTGGTATCTAAAGATGTTACAGTGCTGCAAATGTAAACAGTGGTTTCATGAGGCTTGTGTGCAGTGCCTCCAAAAGCCAATGCTTTTTGGTGACAGGTAAGAAAATTAAGCTGTACTGTATTGGTTGTATTTATCTAAAATGTGAGGGAAGGCTCACATATGAGCTTTTATTAGGGCATCCATAACACAACAGTATTTTTCAAAAAGGGGCTGAGTTTTGAGTGTAAGTTTATACACAGGACAGCCTGTGTTTGGGTGCCAGGAAAACGCAGTTCTTCATCTCAGTTGAACAGGGGATGCAGTGGTGGGTGGTGGAGAGGTGACCAGGGCAGAGTTGCATTCCAGCTGCTACTGCCTTTGCTTTGTGTGGAAATCCTTTATACAATAGGTGCAACTCTACATCCTCTGTTCATGTGTGAGGAGTTAGGACAAAAAGAAATGAAAAGGAGTGCTGGTCTGTGCTTTTATTTTAAGAGGAACTTGGAGCACTTGCAGCAGATGAAAGAGCAAAGCTGGAGAAGAGAATCAAAGAGCATTTCATTCATTATTTATTATAATTTTATGTGGGAAATTTTCTGGAATGTTTTTATGATGGAACTGAACTAGGACCCAGGAATGTATGGGTCCTTAAAATGCATATTTACTCTGATGCATAGGTTTTTGCATTTAAGAGATTGTGCTGGGGTCATTACAGAGCATCTTCACTGATACAGTCATAGGTTGAGGAACTTTCTCAGGCAGAGTGAAACAGTGGTAGCAGGATGAAATTGAAGAAGTACCTTGTATCTGGCCCAGTAGGTACCAGCACAGATTATAGAAGTTGCTAAAGTAAGATAGACTCACAAATACCATATGGCTGTGTTTCTAGCTTGCTTAACTTTCATCTTTTTCATAATCAGGGTCTTAAAACACTGTGTGCGTACGGACACGCACCATGCAGACATGTAGATATACATATTTATATGTACATATATATATTATATACTTATAATATATACATATTTATATTTTTAGGTTTTATACGTTCATTTGCTCAGTTTGCAGTTCTGGACCAGAATACCTCAAACGTTTACCCTTAAGATGGTAAGTATGAATTTAAAAAAAAAGGGTGAGTTGAATACATGCTCTGCTTTCTTTTTGGTGTTTTGGTTCTCCTTGCTAAAAAGGAAATCTGCTTGTTGGCTTGAGCTGTTTCCTGAGTCATTCTTGCTGTGTGTATGATCAGGGATAAATTTCTTTCAAAGCTTATCTTTAAGGGTAGAGGTATATTGTGATTGCATGCTCTTGGGATTCAATCCTGGGATCATTCAGTGAAGTAACAAGCAACTACTCACTTGTTGTGTGTGTAAAGATTGAGATATCTAAGTTAAGTGGTTTTTGCAGGTTTAGGATCTTGGTGTATTATGTAAGCCGAACATAGTGAGTACCAGAGCATACATCCTGATACATTTTATAATAGTTTCCTTGAACAGACTTAATGGAACTAGTCTGTAATAGAAATTATATGCAATTTAGTGGATGTATACCTAGTGCTAACAAATACATGGTGGAAATTACCTTGTTAAATGTTAATTCACCAAATTATTTGCATGAATTCAGAACTGATACATTCAAGTATGAATTCAGACTTGCTTACATATCCCATGGTCCAGACCAGTTTTGGAGTTTAAAAAAATATCATGACAATGAGATGAGGCAGAAATGAAAGTGAGATGCAAAATAGAAGGAATCACTTGAAGAGAAACTGCAGGAGGCTTCATAGTGTTGTCTGGATTGAGTGTCTTAAGCTGGGCTTTGTGTTCCTCCCTCCCACCTCTATAATGCTAATATTTTTTCTACTAAATTGTTTCAAAGGAAAGCAATTGGAAGAAAAATACTTGTTTTCTCTGGTTTTTTTATTCAAATATTCTAGGGTAGATATAGCACATCTATGCCTTTACAACCTAAGTGTTATTCATAAAAAGAAATATTTTGATTCGGAGCTTGAACTTATGGCCTACATTAATGAAAACTGGGATAGATTGCATCCTGGTGAGGTAAGTAAGTAGAATACCCTTTCTTGTTTTTAAATCACAGTGCATAAATGTGTCCTGAAAGTTGACAACCTGTGACCTGTTTTACTCTGGATGCTAAATCTCTTAGTACCTTAAAATCTGGTAATCCCAAATAATTAAATAATTTTTTATTTCCTTGCAGAAATAGACTGCTTTTTAAGTGATGCATATTTTTCTAAACTGTAAAATTTCTTCAAGTTACCTATGCAACTAATTTACTTGCATGGCAACTTTTCATTACTTAACTGTTTATTGTGTTGCATATCTACATTCTGTTTAATTTCATAATTCTTTTAGTACTTTGGTATTTTCATGTGCCCTGACCCGAAAATCTAAATGTGGAATTGAAGGCAGAGTATATTGCATGTGAAGACCACATTCAGTGTCTCTAAGGTGTAACACATCATTTATGTGTTAAATATTGTACTCAAAAATTTCTTCTTGCCTTCCTAATTCTTACAGTGGGGGTAGTCAGTTTGTGTCCAGTTTGTTTTTGATCCTTTTCCAGTTGGATTCAGCTACTTGTCAAGACATTTTGATTTTAGTTCATTACTATACTAGTTATTTTCCCAGCTATTTGATTACTGAGCATTTATCTTAGCATTAAAGGAAATCTATTTACTGAAGCAGATTGACTTCATATTTAACTAAGAAGACCAGTGTTGGTCTTTGTTTCTGCATATGGGGTTAGATGCAAAAATTTATGACTTAAGCTCAAAGTGGCATACTGCTAGTAGAGTAAGTCCTCTTTTTGGTGGATGAAAATTGTTTAGGGTTTTGAAGGTTTTTTTAATGCATGGCATATAATGGGTTGAAATTTTCTAACAATCAATACATCCTACTTTTATACTTCTCTTCAGTAAATTCATACCACTTTAGTCCATTTTTATTAGCACACACAGTTTGAGAACCAAGTGTATGTTCTTGGTTTAAATGAGTAACTATTTTTCATAAATAATGGAAAATAGTCTAAACATATGTATTTTAAACTATCAGTGTCAATAGTTTGTTAGAAAGTTAAGCAAACACTAAAGCATTACTAAAAATTAGAATCATGAATACATATCTGGATTACTTTGATATGTATGGCATCTTTTACCTAAGTCATATAAAATCAGTCTGTCATATCAAGTCTTAAGCTTTGTACAGCCTTTTTTTTTTTAAATCAAAATGTAATTCTCACACCATTTTTTCAATAGAATTAATCTTGTAGCTATCTCACTGTATAGTTTAACAAGTATGTAAGCTGTATTTAATTTTGAATTTTGTTTTTCTTAGTATTGAGGGAAATGTAGAAGAAAATTGTTTGTTCATTTAATGTAATATTCCTTATATTGTCAGCTGGCTGGTCAGAGCAGTGGATGAGCAGAGTGGAGCTGTCATTGATTTGGAGCACATAAGCCATTTTGAACAAGTTGAAAGGCTACAGTTCTCTCTGTGCTCTTCCCCTTTCTGCTTCCAATCCGTCCCTGCTCAATCTGTGAAAAACATGTCCCTAAAGGGGAGGAAGAAAAAGGCAGATCCAAAATAAGTAAACTCACTTCTTTAATTAGTATTTTCAATTCTTTAATATTTCTACACCTTCAAGGAAACTACTAATTTCAAGTCTGAATGCTACATTTTAAAGGGCTGGATTTTGAATAAATTCATGCAAGATGTATTGAGGAAATTTCAGTACTTTATTCTGAACAGATTTTAAATGTCTTTCATGAAGTTGGCAAAAATTGGCTTGAGAAATCTGATTAACTTTGGTTAATTAGGGAAATGAGGGAAACAGAAATCAGTCACAGAAATAACTGACATGTACAATATAATGATTTTAGGAGTTTTGTAATCTCCTTAGATTGCCACTGTTAAAAATGACACTTTAGTTTCCTTCTCTGCCTGTTTATACTTGAGTAAGAAGAAAAAGGTTTTAGCTGTAGGTAAGACAGTAGTAAGTGGTGGAGTTATCAGAACTCCTAAGCCAGTAATTTATACCATGTTGTTATTTAGAAAGCAATAAATATGTGGCACTTTTTTGTAGTTTAGTGCTGCAGAGTAGCAGGACCTCTAGATAGCAATGGATTGTATGGAATGCATATGGTGAAGATGGAAAACAAGTTGTTACTTTCTTTGGCTAAAACTACTTGAACACCTCCCTTAGTTTTGGTAGTCAGGCAGACTATCAATCTTGCCCAAAATTGTGTTAAAAGGTTGGGGTTTATGAGTATATTTATTCACTTATTTTTCGCTGTTAGCATGTTGAATTCTTTGACCTTTTCTCTCTGTCTTGTTTGGTGAGAATTGTGTTCTTTAGAAATTACCTGATCCTGAGTTTTTTGTTGGGTTTCTTTGAGCTGCAAATGTTGTACAGTCTGGTCTTCAGTATTCATATTAATAGTGAAGCTTATAAACTGCTGTCAGCTCTATAATTAAAGATAAATTTACAAGTTTTGGCATGGCAACTGGAAATAATGGTAGCTTTGCTGGAATTGAAAAGTAGATAGATAAATATAAATGTAAGCAGTCTAATTTTACATTCTGGTACGTAAATGTTGTGTCCACGTGATAGTCACCACCATACTTGTTATGCTTTTCTCTTTAATTATTTATGCAATTTTTCTGAGAAAGGATTTCATGTTTTGAAAACTTGATAGGGACTAGTTACTTCAGGCTTTGGTGAAAGGAGGAAGGTTAGACTGGGTCTTACTAAAGGGTCATGAAAATAGATCTAGTGGTTTGGGGTTTTTTTTAATTTTAATAATTTTTCTGGGTGTTTTCCTTTCTTTTTTGTATCAAGTTGAGTGGTATAAAAAATGTGAATTGGGTCCTATGGCAGGATTTTGCCATAATTATCATAAATACTTAGGTTATTTTGTCTATATAGTTATCCTCTGTTTGCAATCTCAATTAATTTAGGAGTACATACAGAAGATTTTTTTGTTAGGAGTCTCGCAAGAGCAGTCTAGTCTTATGTTCCCTCATTATACTAAATGTTTTTGAGATATTTTTCTTGTACTTCTTACAAGTGAAACTCATTCTATGTCCTGGGCTTGATCCTGGCAATAAATCTGTGGATGTAAATCACAAAATAAATGGGATTATGGTTAATATGCAACCACAGCTAATATTTTTAATGTACTTCATACTCAAATCTGTAGTTACAATGACTAAGAGTAACTGGAATCTTTCTATTACTAAAGAATTTGCGAGGTTAAATAATTTCTTAATACTTTGCAGCTGGCAGACACACCAAAATCTGAAAGATATGAGCATGTCCTGGAGGCATTAAATGATTACAAGACTATGTAAGTTATTGGTACTTTTTGTTTTAAATTTCATCTGGTTTAGGTTACAGTCTTCAGTCTGTGATAATTGCTGTGGCTGTAGATAACATTTTAAGTTTTAAATAATGTTTCTGTTTCAAACTATAACATTACATAACTGTTTTGATTGTAACCCAGACCAAGAGAGAGAGTTGTTTTAACTTCCATCCTCATTCCACTTCACATTCTGTTTTTGAGAAGGAGGATTGCGATGGGGTAAAGAGGGGAGTAAAGTAGCATTTGAATTAATATTCTCTTTGCATAATTTTGTTTTGCATGTACCCTGCTATTTTAAAAGTTGCATTCCCTGGGATCAGAATTTTAACAATTAATGTAACATCATCTAGGTTTATGTCTGGAAAAGAAATAAAGAAAAAGAAGCATTTATTTGGCTTGAGAATTCGAGTTCCTCCTGTGCCACCAAATGCTGCTTTAAAGGCTGATAAAGAACCAGAAGGAACTTCACATGAGTTCAAAATTAAAGGCAGAAAGTCATCTAAACCAATCCCTGATGTGAGGTAAAATAACCCAGTCATTCTAACAGTGTTGTGGTTAATTGGGGCTACTTTGGGTATTGTTTGGTGCCAACAAAATAGGCCTTTTCTTTGTGGAATTTTTTTAAATTATTGTAAAGGCAGATTATTTGTGAGAATAAGGTCTTAGAACAAATGTAGTTAAGTTTCTATTAAGATTCTTCTAAAAAATCAACATGAAACTTAGCAGTAAGAGCAATAGAAAATACCCCAAATTTGCAGTCATTTGGGAAACAAAACCTTTTGCCTTACTGGATCTCTTAGGCAATAATCTAACTAGAATTCTCAATAGGAAGTATGTTGTGAAATAGTAACTTGTATTGGTTAAATGTGCCATCGTTTTCAGCAAGAGTGATCATATGAATAAATGGTATTTAACACTTGTTCATTCCTCTTCAACATTTGGGAATTAGCTATGTCCCTAGAAATACATTGAATCTGTTGTGTTGTTATAAAGACAAAACCACATAGCTTTGTATCTGCAAATTTTGATTTGTCAGAACCATGTCATTTGATACAATGTTTTAGAAATAAACATCTGATTGTTTATTCATTGCCAAAAGAAAACATGTATTCAATGAAAATTATCATCAGTAATACAGAATAAAATACAAATTTTCTTCTAGGGAATTAAGTAATGGTATAGAAAGAAAGGGGAAAAAAAAATCAGTAGGTCGTCCACCTGGTCCCTATACAAGAAAAATGATTCACAAAACTCCAGAGTCATCTCCTCTGGTAAGAATATTTCTTCCCCCTTCCTCTCTTCCTTCTAACTGCATCATAAATGTTGAAGAAAAACATAACAAGTTAATGTGAATTTATATTCCCCCACTTGCTCTCAAAAAAAATCAATAAAAAATTTAAGTTGAAGTACCTTTTCTTTTCCCCCCTTAGGATAATGAACCAGTTCCAGTGATAGAGAACCCAGCCTTGGAATTACCCTGCACTGTTGGGTAAATTAAAAAAAAAATCCCTCCCATAAAACATTGTAACACAATGTAATTTATCTGTTTGCTTCTGAAATGTCAGCTCAGTTTTTAATGTAAGATTATTTTTTTACATGGCAAACTTGTTATCTTGCAAAACAGGAAATCTGATGGAACTGCACATTCATCCAATACCTCAGATGTGGAATCCACAGGTGCTGCCAGTATGAAAGAAACTACCTCATCTAACATTTCCAGACATTATAGGTAACTACTCAGTTACTCCATCTGCTATAAAGGTCAAGATTTAAGTGTATTAATTTTAATAAAATTTTCTCAGAGTAGAGCTATAAATAGCATGGGGAAATACAAAGAAATAGGACAAGTGAAAATTTGTCTTGAATAGTTCTGTTTACACTCAGGGAGTGAGGATTTTTTGGTGCCCCCTAACCATTGTTTTTGATGCAAAATATGTGGTTAAGTGACATTTACTGAAAAGAATTAAACTGTGTAAACATTTGCTGAGCTTAGTTTTCTAATAGTGATCACAAAAGAACTGATGTACTCTGAATTAATTTTAGCAGCGTTTGTTTTTGTAGGTTTGTGTATTCATGTTAAAAAATACTAAGTATGCTGTGATTTTCTACAGTCACTAGAACATGAAAAAATTTTTGCACAGAGTTTATAAATAAATTATTAACTGCAGTCAACCTTCCTGCAAGTAAATTGTTATTTAAACTTCTCCCTCTCTCAAGTTCAGCAAATAGAAATTTCTCTTTTATTGACATACATGGATTCTACTATTTTGTCTCCCCTTTCTAGTTCATGCTATTGAGTGCTTTCATGAGTAATTTTTGTGTGCATTATTGATATAAATAGTAAGTTTTCAAAAAGCTTATGTTTAATTTAGAGTTCTGAAATTGTTACCTAAGTGTCATACTTACAGTTAACTATCTGTAGGCAATAAGTATTTTTTGAGTGAAAAACAACAGAAATTATTACATGAGTGGCATGGAAATAACTGATGATACAGCATACATTTTGAATTGCCTTGGAGTTAATGCTGTGGGGTTTTATTTTCAATAGTTTATCTGACTCGAGAAAAAGGACTCGTACAGGAAGAACTTGGCCTGCTGCAATACCACATTTGAGGAGGAGAGGCCGCTTTCCACGAAAAGCACTCCAGACTCAAAATTCAGAAATTGTAAAAGATGATGAGAGCAAGGAAGATTACCAGTATGATGAACTCAATACAGAGATACTTAACAACTTAGCAGATCAGGAGTTACAGCTCAATCATCTGAAGAACTCCATCACTAGTTATTTCGGTGCAGCAGGTAGAATAGCTTGTGGGGAAAAATACCGTGTGTTGGCTCGTCGGGTGACACTTGATGGAAAGGTGCAGTATCTTGTGGAGTGGGAAGGAGCAACTGCGTCCTGACTGTAGGACTGAACATTATGTTCACTGCACTGTCATCTGTAAGTACAGTTCATAATGCAGAGCCACGAGAGAAATGGTCTTTAAATGTGTTTCTAAAAAAAAACAAACAAAAAACAAAACAAAACCAGTTTAGCCTTAACATGTAATTGTTATCATTACAGCTCTTGTGATAAAGACTTATCTTTTTAAAATCTGATCTGAGACTTAAATTTTTTAATCTGAACATTGTTAGATTGTTTTAGGTTGGGATATTTTGGGTTTCGATTGCTTAAAAATGTGCATGGTGTTTAAAAAAAGATGACATTTTCTAGAGAACATTCCATGGATACAGTTATTGTGATTTAGAGAAAATATTATGTAGATAGCACAAATATCTGAAAAATTTTGGTTTGTTTTCTTACCCAAATGTTTGCAGAAATGTATTTCTATTTCAATACTTTCTAGATTTCATAAGTGCAGTGTATATAATGCCTACTGAAGACTGTAAAATACTGAAGTTTTCTTTCAAACAAAGTGTAAAAAAAAAAAAAAAAAAAAAAAAAAAAAAATATTTAGCCCGTAAATTTGTCTTTGACCA
>VXAX01001391.1:551822-618488 GCA_013399835.1 Leptocoma aspasia | reverse complement strand
TTTTTTTTTTTTATTTAATTTTGGTGTTTTTTTTTTTTTTTTTTTTTTTTTTTTTTTTTTTTTTTTTGTAAATTGGATCATCTATAGGTGAGGTGTAATGAAAGGCAAGACATGGGGAAAAGAGTCTCCTTTGGAGTCCGTGAAGGAAGTTGGAGGGGGAAACAACTGTCTTTTAGCAAAGGTAGTGCAGGACAATAGAAAGAAAAGTGAAAGACAAGTACCAGTAGAAGCTGTGCACAGTCTGAGAATGAGCTTGAAGTTTCATGCTTTTGCTGTCTTTCAGTTTTGTCATTCAGCAACAGTGAAACAAGATTTTTGTATTGGTGTTTTTGTGTTTTGCATTTTTTAATCCCTTAATGTTCTCAGCTAGCCCATCTCTGTTTTTTTTTTAAATCAGGTTTGTACATATTTCAGCATTGAGCTCCATATACCATAATATCAACAGTTGTTCTGATTTTTATTAGTACCATTAGTTTCAAAATATTTTGCTGGCAGGTACTCATTTTTCAAATACAGCTGTAGTTCATACTATTCTTTCTTCTAATCTGTTTACTGATACTGTTTCACCAGTGTGTGTTTTTCTTGTTCTAATTTGTTTCCAGCTTCTCAATTTGACAATATTCAGTTTGCTTCCCATTGTTCGCTACTTAGTGTTTGGCACTGATTGACTTCCATGTGGTTTTGGTTTCTTAATCTTCTGTTTATTTAATGTTCAGCACAGTACCTTCCAATCCTGACATCTGCAGTTTTACTCTTAACAAGCTCATTTACTTCAAAACTTGCTTTAAAGCAGGAAGGTAATTAATAGTTCTATCTTGCTCTAAATAAAGTTTTTTCTGTAAGCACCACTTCCAAGTCCTTCACTTGTGCTTTGCCATTCTCTAATGAATACTCACAAAACTTGGCTATTGTTGCATTCACTTGTGTCACCATCCAGTGGAGTAGTTACTGCTTTGCTATGTACCTGTTTTTCTCATTCATGATCATTACTGGTTGCCTGCTTTGTCTTATTTGGTTGCTCTAATTTGGTATTCATAACTTCACAAATTGGTTGCATGATAGCAGAAACCAGAAAGCACTAAAGGTAAAATTCTAAAGATCATCAACAATAGTTTGAAATTGTGGGAAAGGGAATTAATGAAGAACTGGAAAGGTTTTAACTCCATTAAATCCTGAAGCATAAAAGAAAAGGACTTTTGTTAGATGTTTAATTTCAGGTCTCTTTACATAAGGTTGAAATGTATAGATACATGCTTCTTGAACTTTTCTTTTGGCAAATCTATGCCTTCCTTATGCACCTGTGTTCCAATTTAGCAGGTGGCAGATGGAGAATGAGGATAGATATCGTTTCCAGAAACTTGGTATGCACCAACGGAAGAAAGGAGTTTGTGAACAGTATGGGTTCCAAGTCTCATTAACTGTTGTCAGCTATAGCACTAGGTAGCACGAGAGATGTCATTCAGATGCTTCTGGTGAAACTTCAGCAGTGTAGGTGGACTTACTACTACTTCTTTTTCATTATTTTATTACTATTTTATTATCTTTGCCTTTGACAAAAATCAAGTTATGTTATGTGAATTGTTGGTTTTGAAAACAGTAAGTTATTTAGTTTTTGATTGAATTTTAAATTTCTGTAGTGATTTGTGTAAATTGTGCTTACTTGCCTCTGTACCACACTATTCATACAGCATTCCTCCTGTGTGAGTAGTGAATTTCTGTGAGAGAGTACTAGTAGAGCCAGGGGGAAAGCATGGAAAAGGAAGGGCTTAACAGAAGCCATTTCTCAGCAATAACTAAGAGATGTATGTTTCCTGTCTACACCACAAGTTGCTCAGTTCTCAAATGAAAGTCTTGAGGAGCATTGTTTTCTAAACACAGGAAAGGAACTGCTATTTTTTAAAGATACCAGATACAGCTCAGTCTCCTTAGTTTCAGGCTGTCTTAATTAAATTTTGGGGATAATGAGTCTTTAGAATATATTGCCATATAAATATTTAAAAAACCAACTCCATAAAGGAAAAAAAAAAGTAATTGCTGTGACTAATTGAGTAAAATCTTTAAAAATGTGGTCTTAACAGTGTACCGTGTGGTCATGGAGTGAGGATGGTGCTGCACCCTGACAAACAAGTGGAGTTGAACAAGGCCGTGCTGCACTGCTGAGCACAAGAAACAATGTGCTGAGGCACAAGGCTGTGTTGTGTTGTACACAAGTGAAGGCAGAAGGTGTCATTTCTCATGGTGCATGCTTGGAGAGATCAGGAAAGGGAACTTTTGCAAGTATTTCTCATGTCTGTGTACAAAAATAGCTCTTAAGAGTTTTTACTGCTCATGTACTTTTTCAAGTCAAACCACTGTTCCTTCTACCACTAATTGCCCAATCTGAAAACGTAAGATTGTACCTTAGCATTTCATGATCTATGTCATTGCTTCAAAACACAGCATAAAGGAAGTTCCTGTTTCATTACTTGAACAACGTGGTTTGCAGACTTCCGGACAGGCCTGGGTGTCTCAGCAGTCTTATGTAAACAAGCTTGGATTTGTTGTGTATTGCTCAATTACCTGAAAAAATGCTCCAATATTTTGAGCTGTATTCTCGGGATCTTGAGTATTATTTTATGAGTAATGCAAAAATATTACATAATAATAACTAGTAGTAATTTATATTATGAGATTCTTAATTGTGAGCTTGAGATTGTGAGTCTAGTTCCTGTTGATGTTAGCTGCTGAAATACAGTTAAATATGTTAAATACTTTCTAAGAGAAAGTCCAGAGGTTGTTGTCTTTCTGATCTGATGCCTGTGTAAATCTTAAATTATTTGCACTGATAAAGTTTATTTACAGTGAGTAAGAACAGAATTTGAAAACTGCATGAGGAAGAAATGAAAAAGCTGCATTACTAAAATCAAATTTCCTGTTAGCTTAGCATCCTTATCTTTTGCAGCATTCATACATATTCATAGCATTCTTCCTTCATTACAAAAGAACACAAACACAGGTTTAAACTTGATTTATTGAAAATCTCAGTTTTGCATAATTATTCAACATCTGCAAGTCTTAAAACATTTAATTCTGAATAAAAAGTCTGTTAAGAAAAAAAACCGTAATTTATATTCTCCTCTGTAAATTTTATACAGTCGAAAGCAATCTACTCTTCAAAATCCAAGTACTATGTTACTTAACTGCAAGCTTGAATGAATGCCAAATCTTTCACCTATCATAAACATATTCCAGCTGCCAAAGTCAATGAACCTTTCTAGTTATTCCCTCTTACATTTTCTATCGTGGACCTTGAATGAAGAGCAAATCCAGTCAGAGCTCTTAGTTGCAGAACAGTCATTTCTTCCAGATGAACGCTGCTGCCGATGGTTGCACTTGGCTTCTCCCAGAGATGGCTGTTTGTAACGGGAGACACTGAACTGCAGCAGCCCTGCGTCTTTGGTCAGAGCAGGCTGCACCCAGTAGCAGTTTAAACTGGGACACCAAATGGTTTTGCCACTGTGTAGTGACAGAGAGGCACAGCAGAGCAGCTGAGAAACTCAATCCCTTAAGGTGCCCTTGGAAAACTTGGCAGAGTTTATCTGTTGGAGTTCTAAGCTGAAATCTCGACTCTCGTAGCTTGGAGAGCAGAGGTAGATGTCTTAGTCACAGCTTCCCAGAGCTGGTTCAGCATTTTGCAGATGGTTTGGAGCATCACACATGGTGATGCAAGCAAAGATAAAAACATGGTACAGTGCTACTGGGAGAGGGACAGGGAAGTGGCAGGAAAACATCATTTGCTACTCCAGCTCAAAGAATTATTTTTTCCTAAATATTGTTCTTATCACAGAAATAAGCTTTCTACTTCCTGGCAGTTTAGAATAGAAAGCATCATATGGAAGTAAGATACACAAAACCTTAAAGGGGTACAGTTGTGTTTTGCACGCAGCTTTGCGGAAAGATGAAGTAGCTCAACAGCCTTTGGAGCCTTCTATAACAAATTCTGTAATAATAATAATAATAATACTTTTGCTTATAAAAACTATTCAAAATATTATTGCTAGGTCCTCTTTGAAGTTGAAGCTGAAGTGCTGTTTCTATGTTCTGTAGCCCTTGCTAGCATCTATTTAATTTGAACAATATATTTCTTCAATGCACCTATTGACCCTGTTTTTATTCATAAAACACTATTTAATCACAGAAAGTCTCAAAGTTGCAACTCTGCCATTCATACAGATGACCCCACAACAGGCACAACACTACCACATACACTTTTTTAAAACACTTTTTAAAAAAAGTGTTTTTAATAAAGTTTTTTAAAAACTCTTATGATGAAATGCAGTTAACACATTTATACAAGAAATTCCAATGACTTGGCACATTGTAAAAATTACTTAATTGAAACTACTAAAAAAAAGTTAATTCTCATGCACCAGGGGTTTTGGCAAAAACTCTATACCCTCACTACAGTGTTAAAAGCCACTTACCCAGATATTATAAATTTCTGATTTGGTATTAGCTTTGCCTTAGTGATAGTGATCCTACATACTCAGTTGATCATAAAACTTGAGGCCTTTACTTACTGCTCCTGTGATTTGTGCCTTATTCAGATGAACAGCTAGGTACAGAAACACAGGTTATATGAAGAATGTACTTACACAGCTGAAAGACTTGTTAGGGTGAGCAAAAAGGGAAAGTTTAGGTGAACAGCTTTGGTTTTATATGCCTATGTAAGTCACCTGACTGTTACATTAGTCAGAGTTGTAATAAAGTGGAAAATAAGAGGGATTTTGATACTGCAACAATCAATATTTGTTTTGGCATACCATGACACCCCCTGCCTTTATTAAAAGGAAAAAACATTTTTTTACTTTGAAATTACTTTTTAAAAATTACTTTTTAAATAATTATCTATTACATGAAGTTACAGTAACTAAGAATTTGCACATCATCTTTCAAAGTGTGCCTGTATTTGTTTGTATACCATGTAGTCACTTGTCTCATGTAACAGCCAAAAAGGAAAACAGGATTTTGCAACTATAGGACAGAAAGAAAGATTTATGAAGAAGAATTGTACCTATTTTCTCTGATTTTTTTTCAAGACTGCCTCTATTTCACATTGCTAGCACATGATGGTGCTTTTTTTAAAGTGCTGATATTAGTCATCTGTTATAAAAAGAGATCTCATGTTCTTATATGGTTAGCCCAGTGTTTCTCCATGATGCCAAAGAACAAAAACTGAGGATTTTAAAAAACATGTAACTTTGAAGAAAAATGACAGTAACTACCAATCCTGTAAACTTAGGCACATGTAAATTCAGTCAGTATTTAACAGCAAATAAACCAATATTTAAGTTACTTAAACTTTTATGTGAAAATGAAGAAAATGACAGATACATTAACATTATTTTGCATATGCACCAAGTGTGCTATGCATAAGGTAGGCATTAACAATCATTAACAAATCCTACAAGTACAAAAAATTAGTTAGTAGCATTTGGAAAAATGGGAGAGCTTGGGAAGAGGCATCATGTTAACATCTTAAAAAAACCCCAACAAACTACCACAAAAAAATCAGAAAACCCCCAAACACAAACAAGACCAGCACTATCACATCCAAAAAGCCAAACATGAATTGAAAACCTGATTTTTACTGTCTGTTCAAAAGAATCTGAAAGGTCTTTCTTTACTGTAGTTTATTGCTCCCCTTCTCCCCCATACCTGTTATACTGTTATGATCATAATATGAACATTAATGAATATTAAGTTCTACTTTTCCTCTTATCTTCAAAGAGACTTTTCAACATGTAAACCTGAACAGCTGATACCACCACCATTACTCCCAAGTTGACCATGGACCAGAAATTCACTCTGTCAAAGTTGCTTTCTTGTATGTTTCGGTCACGAGCCTCAAATGCTCTGAGCAGGGTCTGAATCTGGACACTTTTGCTTAATCTGGCTTTGACACTGTTGATGGATTCCTGGTAAGTAACAAAAGAGTATTTTTAGAAAAAAAACCCACCTGAATTAAGTGTGTGTGCTTGCAGCACATACAATATTATTAACACTGTATTACCACCTGTAATTTAATTTCTTGATAAGTGACAAGTTCATTTCATTTTAAAATATACACATCATCACAGTTTTCATTAATTTGTCTAGCCTGTTTATTGTGTATCACCTAAAAAGACTTAATTAATGTAGCATTAGTGTTCTGTAGTAATTTTGTTTTTTCTCTTTTATAGGTAGGGAGGTAAGAGAGAAATCAAACCTATGTGGACTAATAAAAAGTAGTGAATCTGCAGAACTAGTCTCAAAACAAATTATGTAGTGGCAAGCAAATGTAGAGTTTTTTCTGCTGCATAATAAAATTAAGGAGTTTTTTAATGGAAACTACCATCAGGACTATATCTGTAGCAAAAGAAAACTACAAAATGTTACATTCAGGTCTGCTTCTGGTGTTTCCACTGTAGTGGCTATAAACTGCTGCTTCAGCCTTGATACAAAGCAGAATTTTGACAATAAATATTGACTAGGACAACTGGAGGTCCTAGAAAGGACATAAAGTGTGACCCTGGAACTAGAGGAAGTGCATGAACACTCCGGCCATGACAACAGCAGCTCAAGATTCACACTTTGTTCTGCACTTACTAAGTAAACATCTGATCCTATGATCTGTTGACGTTTCATCCACCATGTAATAGATACTGACAACATAAAAGCTGATCTCATGCAGTGCTGAATTATGTTCTTGATACAATTATGGATCCTGAAGTAACTTTTAGTGACAAGAGTAACATCTGCAGTAAGAGGAAGCTAATAATTTCTCTAAAACCCCCAAAGCCATAAGGCTAAACCCAGCAGTAACATTTTCTCTGTTTCATATTTAACAAAAATATTTCAAAATAGCTATTCTGGGGAGCCAAATAATTTTATGATGATAAAGTTCATTGTTACACAATAAGGAAAATGAACACCACCCAAGAGCTTTAAACATAAGACATAATTCGCTATTTCTCCTAGAAAATGTGTTCTCATTAAGGAATTAAACTGCTAAGTGCTTATGTTAGTCTGCATAGAGCTTGAAGGGAAAGTAATACCTGGGTAAGTAAACAATGGGATCAAATTCTAATCTTAACTTTACAAAAATTACCTACTTTGTAAGATTTTCAAGGCTCTCAAATATAAGTTCTGCATTTCTTTTTCTTTTGGAAGAGATACCAGTATGTAAAACAAGTATGTATCAAATCCATTTAAATATTTTTTGTGATTAGCGTGAGTGGCATTTTCTTCACAACTTCCTATAAAAATTTTGCTTTTTTATAAGTGTCTTGACTGCCAATTTTAAAGATCTGGTTAGATTTTCAGATTCTGTATTTGGTTTCATTATTAATTAAAAATGTAGCATACACCTATAAAATATTTTAAACATTGTTTGTTTTGTTATTTAAAAATCTGCATTGTGTTTATGGCAATAAATAATACACTGTAATTTTCTACATGATGTATTCAGTAAGTGTGTGCATATGCTGGGGTTTTGGGTTGGTTTTTTTTAAGCTATCTATTGTCTGTAGCTATGATTAAACAAAAAATAGCTTACTGCATCCTACCAACCATTAAGAACAGTGGTACTGGAGCACCAAGCAATCCTTTGCTTCTAGAGTCATCTCAATATTTAATGATCATAAAGGGAATAAGAACTTTGACTCAGCAGTAGTCTGACTCCTACATCAAAGAGGCCTAGCATACAGTTTAAGCAAACATAACCACTCAATGTCTGCAAAGATAAACCTGTAGTTTATGCAAATTAACTCTCATTCTGTTTATTAGTTTGAAAAGATGTAATAAAATTTGGGGGCAAAAAACCTAATATAGTAATATCTAATTTACTGAAGATAGAAACAGTAATCCATACTCCTGCAAAGATGTGATGAAGAGGCTAATACAATGCTTTATCTTTAAACATTGATAAAAATTATGCAGTAATTCCAACTACATCATTGGGACTAAATAATACTTTAATGCTCAAAGTATTCATTTCATTGCTGCTAGGGAAGAACATCCCATTTTAGCAGTTGGAAGAAAGGAAGCTGAACTGTAAAGCAAATGACTGAGAGCTAGGCAGTTTCTTCTTGCTGATGAAGGGCCTGTTCTGAAAAGACCTCCAAGTTTCTGTGTGTAAACAAGAGATCCACGGTGCTAGAATTCCTGTACTAGTAAAAGCAATATCTGGACCTGGAATACATTCCGAGATGACGCAACAGACCAAGGCAGAATGTTGAGTTTTTGTCCAAATGCTCTTACATTGAATAGAATGAAAGATCAAATACTAACCAGAATATCTTCCAACTTCATGTCCAGGAGATCTGTGCCTGTAACGTACTTCTTCCAGTCTTCCTCATCTTGACCATCTTCTCCCATATTGTCCAGGATCAATTCAAAGAAAATCACCTTTTCAGAAATGGTACTGAATGTGTTGTCAAAGCAGAACATGTAATCCCCATCTTCTGTTTCCACACTGTGTATATAAGCAAAACATGATTAATTACACTTTCTGTGCTGGTTTTCAAAAAGTCAGTTTTTGTAAGCATACCCATCCCTTTAAGACTGACAATTGTGCACTTAGAAATAACCAAATCTTTTTTTGTATAAAAGTAAGAACTCTAAAGACACCTTACAGATTACACAGTCACAGCAAAACAATCCCACTGACTCCAAAGGCTCAAAATGATGAAGACAGCAGCTTGCTTTCGTATCTTTTTAGGGATTTTGAATCATTGCTAATCATTACCAAAAAATACACAATGAGTGGAATTCTTATGCTGTATAGTAAAATTACAGCAAATATTACATATTTTCACAAAAGGACTGAAAAAATAGGAGACTTCTTAGCTTCTTATTTGTATGACTCACATCATCTTTTGATAGTAGGTAGCGAGACCTTTTTCAACTCCATAATAATTATTTTTATCCACTGAACATGAACAGATATTAAAACAAAAATACCCTTCACTTCATGGTACAATTAATGTAAAAAGCATTCAGTGTTTATAAAAAGAAAATGGGTATTTTCAAACTGTCCTATTACAAAGTCTTTTGTAATACTAAGGAATAAAAAGTACTCAACCTTCATTTTAGTTGTATTTGCTAAAGAAACTAGAAAAGTTCTTTACATAACACTTCTGAATTTGAAGATTTTAAACTTACGTGTGAACTCCATCTGATTTTCTTTCATCAAAAACTAGAGTTTCACCTTTTGGGGACAGCAGATGAAAATCAACATCTAACCCTGCTCCATCTAGAACCTGTGAAACAAACAAAAATAACCAACCTCGGACCAGTTGAATTCCTGTTTGCATTGCTGACAGCAACATTTTTAGGGAAGGCAAACATTTCTAGGTAAGGAAACAGACAAAGAATGTGAAAGATTATTCTGTCTGGATGAGCTGACACCAAATTAACTGGAAACAGATGAAAAAATGGCTCAATCTAAAAGCATTTTAGCAATTTCAGAATCTTAAACTAAATGTAATCTAAAGTTGCTAGGCTGGGCTTATATTGAGCTTTTCCCTAATTACTTTTATGAATGCATGCAGTTTTATCAACAGGCAGGGTTAGACAACCTGTAAAAATACCAACAAGAGATGGCTAAATCTGGCATTTCTATGGCTGATGTCACTGATTGGTAAGTACCTGCACTACTCCCATTTCAGTGGTAGAAATGTTCTAACAAGTCACTTTTCTGTTTATACATACTACACATATTTGTACACTATGTGCTTTCACCCCTAAGATTTCTCTGTTGAGTGTATTAACAGTGTTGAAGACAGTACCAAATCTCTTATGCCAGACAAGGCTGTACCACAAGACCTTCTCACCTTTTGATGCACATTTAAGGTCTAAATTCTGCCAGGGCATTCTCTTTTCCCAAAGGAAGAAGGAATTGAAGGCCTTTATCTTCCAAAGTTCTTAGGGAGTGTCTACAGCATTACAAAGCTGTGCTGTTTTAACTGTGTAACACAGCTACAGTTGCATCACCACACCTATTGTGTTGCAGAAATTCTTTAGAGGGAAAGTAGTAACTGCGTAAGGGGGCAGAGAGGGATCATTTTTATGACATTATTAAAGTCCATGCTAAGGGAATTTTTTGTTTGCTTGTTTTCCAGTGAGCTTTTTGAGTATAGCAGGCTGTTCCTGCTGAAAAGGAGGGCAAAGTTTACACTGACTCAAACTGGCACAGAAGACTTAACAAAAAAAAAAAAAGGACAAAGAAAATTACTAGCTAACAGCTAATCAAATTAAAAACCATACATAGTAACATATCTTTAGGGCTATGCTCCAGTCTAAACATCCAGAAAAGAACCTTTGTATTAGCATAGTGTTTACCTTATGTCTTTGGAAAATGACCTGCATCCTATTTTAAATATTCATATGCTTTAGCCACTAACATAATTAAGTACAAAATAAATCTATTTGCAGTAATATACAGAGCTCCTTTTCTACACACTCAAATAGAAAACCAAATCATTACTGTTAAGAGTAGTGCTAAGAAATTTATGCCTGAGTAGAAATAATAGTAGTACTGTTATACACACTAGTCCTTTCTAAAATAATGCCTTTATTTAGCTTATGATCAAACTAATCCTACTCTGTTTGGCTTAGCCAGGACTCTAAACAAAGCTTGAACACCTCTCTCATTCTTGTTCAGTTCTGCATGTAACAGTATTAGAAATTAGAAAACCCACGAATTTTAGCTTTGTCTTTCAGTTGGGAAACAGAGGGAAAAATAGATGGGGGGAAGAGAGACAGATCCTGGCCCACTTCTAGGCACAGTAAGAGAGGGGGAGAATATTCAGTGCAGCTTCCCTCACTGTACCTATTTTACTGGGAAAAACATCACTGTTGTAAGAGGGGGGGGAAAGTCTGAGATCGTGATCTATCCCAGACATCTCTGGGAAACTCGACTCTTCTCAAGAAGGAGACCAAAATCTTAATGATAGTCTGGTAAATTGGGCTGTTTCTGTAAAACTTTCGTCATTGAGATGAAAGGTGTTCAATATCGGCACAAAGATAGGCAAGGACGGGCTCTGTGCATCAGCACAAGGTTCCTTACGCTTTAGAGCTACCACACAAGGTCACAACCGTGAATTTCTACGTTCTGCCCTCTTAAAGGATGGCGACTTGAGCTCTTCTAAAGTAGAAACAAAAAACTCCCCCCAAACCACCAAAAGAACGTATTAGAATAATTGAAAAGGCCGGTAAGTTAATTTTTAACTCCCGAAGGCAGAATTTCTAACAGTGTACAATTCCAGCGTGGCTTTGCGGGCGCTGCCGAGGCCGGCAAGGTGCCGGGCAGGGCTGGGCTGCTGCTCAGGCCGGCGGAGCCCCGCGGGCGCTGCTCGGGGCAGGGCACCGCGTCCCTCGGCAGGCACTGCCCCTCAGGGCCGAGGCTGCGGCCTCAGGAAGGCAGGACAGGGCCGGCCGGAGCCGCTGTACGGGGGCACGGGCAGACGGCAGCGCCGCCGCCCCGGCGGGATGCGGGACCCCAGCTCCCCTCGGGACACCCCGCGGGGAGACGCCCCCTCCCGCCCTGCCCGACCTGGTACTCGAGCTCCAGCGAGGCCTCCTTGCGCATGGGCTGGTAGAAGCACTCCTTGCGGCCGGCGGGCAGCGTGAACGTGAAGTCGCTGTCCAGGGAGGGGCTGAACTCGGCGGCGCCGGGCGGCGGCAGCAGCAGCGCGAGGCACCCGAGCGGCATCAGCAGCAGCCGCGGCGCCATCGCGGCACCGCCTCGGAGTGCGGAGCCCCCGCGCGCGCGNGGCACCGGCACCGGCACCGGCCCGCTCGGAGCCGAGGGACAACCGCCAGCGCGCCGTGCCGCGGCTCTCCGCCAGCTCGGGGTCCTGCGGCGCTCCCCGTCCTGGCTCTGGCGCTGCCCGTCCGCCCGGGGCCGGTTCGCTTTCGTCTCTCGTTGCGCTGGTCGCGGGCAGCGAGGCAAGTTGTGCGCATTGGCGTGTGCGCCGTTCGCTTCTCGGGCTCCCCGCCAGGTGCACGGTACCGCCAGATCTCGGAGATGCGCTGCGTGACAGATTTTTGGCGCAAATAATGTATAGCAGGTTTTTCCAGTTTTCATATATGGCAAGTAATGAAGGTTTTTGTACTTCATGAATGCATACAGAACTCCTCACAAAAGAGACCATTTATTACTTTTATCTAGTGAACACAGGAAGGAGGAGTGTGTGAAATGTATACCTATACATTTGGAAGTTCAGTTTTTTCTTTATTGTATTTTTTTCTCCTTTCCTTTTTTCTTTGCTTTTGCAAATAGTTTTCATGCCTATTTTAACAGTGTTTTAATGTTAAATATTACTTTAGCCTTATGCATGTTATCAATGGAATGTAGTATGTGGACTTGCTCTAAAAGTGGTGCTGACGACGACCTGCTTGCAAATGTGCAGTCATTACAGAATCAGCTGAGGAGAACTGAAAAAAACCTACAAACTGTAGCGAAAGAGCTTTCCAGGTATGAACATGTCTGGGAATGAGAACCTCCTGTCTCTTGTAGCCTAACTCTGTCGTATTCTGTGTGATGGATTTCTGCAATTAGCTCCTTTTCAGCTTTTTGTTTGAATAGTCTTTATGAGCAAGCTAATAAAAAAAAAAGGAGTAGTGACTTTTTGCTCTCCCTCCAAACACTAGTACAAATGAACATTACAGCCACTGCTTCGATGAGGTCACAGATGTCCCTCTGGAGGACTTTGTACAGCCGAATTACGATTGTCAAGGCTTTTCCAGCTGTAAGAAGAAGTCTGGTAGAACATCTCGCGAGGATTTTCAAAGAAAATATAAAGTAAATATTTATCTTCATTACTTCTTTTTATTACTTTGGCTTTCTATTCTTTGCTGTGTTTTTGAACATTTCTGGCTGCTGGCCTTGGAGCAGATACACTGTATATTTGGACAGTGATGTCACGTGAGCACTCAAACACTCTCACTTGAGTACATTTCTTCGGGAAAGTTTCTGCTCCCGCCTTTCTCGCCTTACTTGAGGCTTGTAAGAAAGATGGGGACAAAGTTTTTAGCAGGTCCTGTTGCCGTAGGACAAGGGGTAACGATTCAACTGATTTAGATTAGATGTAACAAGATGTAACAAGTGTTTTACTCGTGAGGGTGGGGCAGCACAGGAACAGGTTGCCCGGAGCCGTGGTCGATCCCGCATCCACGGGAACATTCAAGGTCAGGTTGGTCAGGGCTCTGAGCAAGTTGATCTACTTCAGGTTGTTCTTGTTCATTGTGAGGTGGTTCAAGTAAATGACCTTTAAAGCCCCCTTTCAACCCAAACTGTTTTGATTGTATGATGTATTTTATGTAAGTGTATATATATAAACAAACATTTTTATGTCTAGTCTTACTCTGTATCCACAACTTTGGATAAAACTGTGGAAGAAAATGAACAATGTCAGGACAAGTTGGATGCCCTTCGTGAGCAAAATGCATCTTTGACTTCTCAGAATCACTACCTAAAGAACAGAGTGGAAACAATGAACTTCGAAATGATGCAGTCAAAAACAAAAGTATGTATCTTTAGTTTACCCCAAGACTCCCAGTGACCATGATTCTTGAGTTTAGAATTCCAAGCAGAATATGCTGAGTTTTGTCTTATTTTAATCTGTGTAAGTTTAATATTTAGTATATATTTAATAATCAATATTAATCTTGAACATAATAGTTGGGAATCTATTTCTCCATGGGCAAAACAACTATATTAATTATTAATTACATCTACTTATGTTTCAAAGTTTAGTCTAAAGACAGTAAGCCGCAGAATGAAAAATACACTATGAAAGAAAATAGTTCAGTAATGCATTTAGTACTGTACATTCATGTGTCTGAGACATTAATGGGAATAATAATGGCACAGTAGTCAATTGTCTAGGAAATGAAAATAGTTGATCTCTCAGGTTGGATTAATGTTACTAATTTGAAAAAAGTGAAGATGAGTTAGAAGGGAATATTGTATCTAATAAATCATTACTGATTTAGTGTACACTTGTCTGTACAGGTTTGTTTCAGGACAATTATGTTCTTATATTTCGTTTATATATAATATTAATAAAACATAGCTATGCTTAGTGGTTTTTGTTTGAGAAACGTTATCTCCAAAACAGTACAAATAAATAGATAAATGAAATGTTTGACTGCCTGGCACTGAAAGAAGAAGTAGTTGGATATAAACTTTTGGGGGAAAGCAAGAGACAAGATCAACCTATAAAGAAATCATTTGGCTAGACAGAATATCACACTGGAACTGGAAGGAATGCTAAATGAGCAGAAAATTGGAGTTAAGGTGGTGTAGATGAACAAACATAATTTACAGTATGGTTAAGAGCAGTGTCATTCAGTAAGCAGATCGTTCTTCTGTTTCTCACCTATATATATGCAAATGTTAATGAAACCCCAAATATGTTTGTATTTCAGATTTCGTATCTTGAGGCTGCTTTAGCTACACATTTAATCAGCATTCCGAAGTTGAAAGAACAGATTTTAAATTTGGAAGCAGAAGTTTCAGCTCAAGATAAAATTCTGAAGTAATGTGTACTTTTAAATCAATATTTTATTGTTGTCTTCCTGCTAGTCCAGTCTCTTTTTAGGGATGACATAATTTCTAGTACTGTGTGTGTCATGTAATCTGGGGTCTGAAACTCATTTCAGAGCCATTTATAGAAAGAGGGATGTGGTTTAGTTTGTGCTGAATGTACTTCAAGAATCTGAGGAAAAAATAATAAAAACTGGTGAAAGAAACCAGTTTGTAATGTGTGCTGAATAGGAATGTGCTCCTACAACTGGATAGGATGATTGTTTGCTACATGACCACATATATTCTCTTGTAACTAGCAGACGTATTTCTGAATGTGACCGTGTTCTTTGTAACATAAAGGGTTCTTTCTTCATGAATACATTGATCAAGGCAAATGGCCAAATAAAACTGATGTAAATGCTGTTCAGAGGTGTCAGGAAGACATACCTGCTTGTCAACTTGTCTTACAACCTCATGTTATGGAATATTCAATTAATATTTCAGTAGTCTGTCTTTACAAAAAAAAGGTAAAAATACTTACATTAAATTTATATTTTAGTGTTCTTTCCCAGCAACACCTCTTGGCAGAGAAAATATGATTTCTATGATCAGAGCTCATGACAGAAAGTCAGCTCTCTGGGTCCTTGGCAGTTGTGACACCTGATGCCTGTTGAGAAGTCTTAGATACCATTCCAGACTGCAGACATACTCCTGTGGAGTCTGCAGACTATGGGTGTTCCTAACCTAGTTTTGAGAGTTATAGCATCTTTGTCTAGCACTTCTGGAACATGGTATGCACTAAAGAACAACAGAAATCTATTTGCTTTACAAAAAGGTCTTTTTTTTTTATTATGCTTTGTTTATTTGCTAGAGATGCAGAAGATAGACTAGATCAAAATCAGAGAACAGCAATGGAAAGAGAACACATGTTGGAAAGATATCAAAAGGGCTATAAAATTCTGAAAATTGAGTTAATTGAACAAAGCAAGCAAGGAAAGAGGTAATTAACTAATTTTAACAAATGGAGCATAGAGTAATAGAGCATGTGCTTATTTCCATTGACAGTTGTTTGCTTTGTGGAATCAAATTACTTTTCTGTTTTAAAGATGTTATTTTTTAAAAAGGGGGAAATTCTGTGATAAGGCACGTTTAAAATCTTGAAATCAGTTGGTAGTTGCAGGCTCATAGCACTCACTAGTACCCAGTTTATCAGTTGCTTTTTTTCTTTCAGAATGGATGTACTGCAGTGGAAAGCTTTAGTGTCCAGAATATATTTTTCCTGAATTATTTTTGTCTTTGTCTTGCAAGAACCTGCAGTGTATACTCAGTAATTGGTATTAAGCAGTATTCCTTGGTGTGAGGAAAATGATAAAAGAACAACTTAATCAAGAGAACATTTTTATGTTATCCTTAATCTTACCTGTCTGTATGATACTGTTGAAAAGAGTGCTGTAATTCCATCTCAATCCCCATTTCCCTTTCCTACTGCCTCCTTTAGCCTAGTGGCTCTGTCACTACTGGGAGGGTTAGGGAATTTGACTGTTGGAAGTTGCTATGAACACTCCTATCACTTCCAAAATGTAATTTTAAAGAAGTGAGTGGAATGAATAAAAAGATCCCTATCTTCGCTATTAATTTAACTGCATTACCTGGGGCAAAAAATTACCTGAATTAATGGCTTGGGAAAGCATTCCTTGAACCTTTTAAATGCAAACTCTTTTTTTGACTTGTGCCTCTACCCACAAAATTACCTCTAACCTCCTTATGGCAAGAAAACGTGAAATACTGTGGGGTTTGCACTGCTGGTTGAAGAAATGTTTTGCTTTATGATTGCTGTTCCTTCAGAGCATGTGGGGCTGGAACTAGCTGTACTCAGTTACTAGTTGTAAATGTAAATATTTTTGTACTTCAGAAAAGCTGAGCTTCTGCCAGGTATTAAGTATGATGTTATGGTTAGTCTCAACAGTCATTATGGTTTACTTTTAATCATTAATTGCAACAACTAACTTACAGGCAAACTGAAGTGCTTTAGACTAATGCTATTTTTTTGTTCTGAAATGCTTTTATCCCCTTCTCTGAATACTTTTGCCATCTCCTAATGGGCACTGGTCCTCGGACTGAGAGACACCGATCTGAGGGTCAGCTGTACTTAGATGAGGCACTGCCCCATCCCCAGCCCCCTTAGTGGAAGACAGAAATGTTATTGAGCAGCAGGAATTCTTGTGTGCCTGTGTTGGCTGTCCTGAACAGACTGCACACCTGAGCTGTGCTGAGGTTACTCTGCCAACTTCTTCCCTGATGAGTAGTGACAGGAGAAGGACCAGTGGGGTGGAGTGATAGAGGGAAGCAGTGGGGAGTCTGGGTTGTTTTTGGAACAGTCTCATGTGGTATCTGGGGCTTGGAAAGGTGAAAGTTGAAAGTACCTGGAGCAATTACTGTAGTAGTCGTTTTTAGTAACTGGAGAAGATAGTTACATTAATGGCTGGAGTTTGTGGGTTTTAAAATTGGTTTGCATCCTTTGCTTGGCAGAGCACAGCAGCAAAGAAATGAAGCTTTGTTGAATGTGGAGGAGCTGACAAGATCTTTCACAAAGTATAAAGCAGAAATAACTGAAAAATTAGAAAAGGTGAGAGTTTTTTCTTCACTTGTATTTGCCATGGTAATAAGATGTTTCTTCCAATAGGCCAGGCAGCTAATAGCAACAGGTTCATCAGTGAGTCAATTGTTTCTGCTTGTTGGTGGCCAAGTCCTAAAAGAGATGGGACAGGGTAGGCAACTGTTTGTGGTGATAAATTCAGTTATATGATTTGAACAGTCTGGATCTTTCGAGTCTGCATCTTTGCAGTATCCTAATACTGCTGCTGTTTCTTATGTCTCCTGCTTCCCAGCTGGGAAGTTCACATTTTAAAACTACAAGATCCTTTTAGGAGCTCTTTTTCTTCCATATGTATAAGCTGTTAAATGAAACATGTGCTGAAGAAGAGCTAAGATGAAAATGAAGTCATCTCCCAAGGTTCCAACAATCAGAATTGTTAATTGTTCCTGCTTTGTGGGAGGAGAAAATACAGTTAGCTCTTACTGAGATTTTTTTTTTGTTAGACTTCTTTCCTTGTGGAACAAGGTTGACAACCACAAATATACCTAAAATATTAAGTTAATTTTTTCCTAAATGACAGAAAAAGAAAACTTCTTTGCCTCTCTCCTTCTCTTCACAATAGTGAGCAACAGTATTATCTACTGAGTTACCAGAAAGAGCATTACATTCTTTTAAAAGTAGCCTCCTGACCATGGAAGCTTAGTTTATTGCCGTACAGTAATGAAAAAAAAATTGCTTTTTAAGGCTAAAGCTGAAGAAGTAGTCTTGGGAGAACGTTTAATTAATTGTGAAAAAGAAAAAGAGAAGTTGAATGAAAAGTGTATCAGCTACAGAAAGGATCTAGATATCCTAGAAGAGCAACTAAGGTAACACAAAGGCTTATAAAAACTCTGCACAATTATTTTCCAAGAACTTGCACGTTGCAATTGTCACTGTGAATGTTCAGCTTGATTCATATAGTTCAATACATTTCTACTTACTTTCTGTAACTAATTTTTAAACATTTTAATGCCACATGCTGCCCCCCGTTCCCAGGAAGAAGCTCCCCCCAAGCCTTCTGGGGCACCGGTTCCCTGGGTCGCTGGCTGCTCCTGAGGGCCATGGGCTGCTCTGGTTTGCACCTTGTGCTCTGCCCCTGGACTGCTCCTGTGAGCAGCACCTGGGGGTCCCCTTGCACTGCCAGCTGTGGGTCCCTGCCTGTTGTCAGTCCCTAGCTGGAATGAGGGATACTCTTGCATCCGATGGGGAGGCTGCACTCAGGCCTCGGTGGAGGTTGTGATGCTGACTGCAGCTTATGGAGCAGTCAAACCTGGTTTCGACTGCTCTCTGTCCCAACTCCAAAGGCTACAAGTTTTTATGTTTCTTGTATGTTACTTTTCAAGCTGAAGCCCCCTTTTTTTCAGAAGTTCTTTGGTAATTCCCTCATTGCTTTAATGAGGGAAGACAACCATCAGCTGATTGTCTTTAGAATTGTTAGGTTTGGACAAACACCTGCACAGACATTTTGGGGTTATTCAATTTACATGCTTTGTCCACACTCACATTCCTGTCTTAATTGTTGTTCTTTAGGCCATTTTGGCAAGAGTGGGAAGTATATGAATACCCTTACATTAGCTTGAGTCTCCTCAGTAAGTCTCTGGTTCTAGTAATGAAAATACCTTTTAAATGTCTTTTTAGACAATTAAAGGAAGAGAATCACAACACAAAAGAAGAAATTAAAGCTGTAGAGGCAAGGAACACTGAAATGATATCAATCCTGAGTCAGTCTGATCAGAAGATCATCAAGCTTGAGAGTGAACTTTCTGAAAAAGAAATAGTACTTCAAGAAAGAAATGCTCTAATAAGTGAAAATGAAGAGCTGAGAGCACTTACTGCACAGCAACATAACCACTTGAAATTATGTCGCCAAGAAATAGAGGAGTCAAGGGAAGAGCTCAACATACTAGAAACCATTATTTCTCAGTTGTCTTTAAGTACATCTGAAGAGGTAGAGTAACTGGTCTTAACAGTGTATTATTGTTTGAATAATTTTAAGGATTGAGTTATCCAAACTTTTAATATCCTGGTATAGATGTCTTAAAATTTATATGCCAGTATAACACATGAATTAAGGATGCTGTGAAGCAATAAAATGTTGATTTTTCATTGGCCTTTGTTTTCTGTTAACTTTTAGTTTAAATGGCACCATTTCAAACACCAGCTATTGAGTTCCTCAGCAAAACAAGCTACCTCTGAATCTTGTGGTGAATCAAGTAAACCTTTGATTGCAGATCTAAGGTATAACTTTCTGGTTACTGAACTATGGCAAGAATAGGATAATAAGGTGCTATTAGAATTAGCAAGCAGAAAGAATGTTCAATAGCTGTCTCCTCCTTTATAATAGCATTAAACTGGCAATGAAAGAAGCAGAAATTCAAAAGCCTGGTGCAAACTTGACTATCTGTACTGGAGCCGAGCATCTTTCTAACGGTAATGAAGGACAAGGAAGCAGCAGGTTATGTGACCTGGAAACAGAGCCTGTCAAACTGATCAGAAATCCAGGAGGTAAGCTTGCTGAAATAGTTGTGCAGTTCTGTCTGATTAATACACAGAACAGAAATGTTCTGCAAGGGTTCAAGTTGGTTTTACAGCATGTATGCTTTGGTTGATCAGGGAACATTTTCCCATCTTGGAAACTGTCAACTGACACAATCTATTTCTTTCTTTAGCTGCATAAGTTAATTGTTCAGCAATAGCTGAGCTAGGAGTTGTGTTGAAAAGGAACCACGCCTTTTTTTCTTTATGCAGGTTGTGCTGAAGTTTCTGTATTTTTGTTTACTCTTTTCTCTGTATCCTGCTGTTACAGTGTTTCTCTGCTTCTGTCATTACTGTTAGGGCTGCTCCATGAAGTTACGTCAGGGCACCTGTCTGATGATGCTGTCTTTATTTTGTTTGTTTGTTTCTTGGGGTTTTGTTGGGGTTTTTGTTTGTTTTCATAAGTCACTGCTTTCAGTTACATTATGGATTTGCATGTTTTATAATAAATTAATCTCAAGTTTATTTTTTCTACTTTGAGAGAGGAGAAAATGTCAACAGTTGGAACTTATAAGCAAACAATTTGAAAAGGTGAGGCAAAAATTTCAGAAAGAGATAGAAGAGCTACGCACTAAACTGATAAAAGCAGATGATGAGAATTCTGCCTTGAGGACCAGCATGGCTCAAAGAACCAGTCAGTTTCAAGTCATACAGGAAGACCTATTGAAGAAGGCTTCAAAAACTAGTAGCTTAGAGAGAGAAGTAAGTTTTTAATAGCACTGAAAAAATATGCCACTTTTTCTTCAGTTCAGTAGTCAAAGACAGTGAAGACAATAGTTATGGAAAAACTGCAATTGCCATAATAATTTTAAAATCTGATTAATTTGATAAAAAATCAAGCTAAACTTTTCAGCAAGCAGAAAGACTTAGCAACCTTAATTTGTTAGTTGTCAGAAATACTGTTTTAAAGCTGGTGTAGTTAGTAGGCTTTTCTGCTACTACTTTGATTTGTTATGTGGAAAATACGTGCAGTCTTGTTGCATTGGTGTGGTTGAATTAATGGGTAATCCTAGGAAACAGGCTGAAGGAACAGTTGTATTTTTCCTCATTAAATGTTACTGTAGTTGCCAGAGATGAACATCATTACCAGAGAGGCACAAAAGAAAAAATTTAAGCTTCAGCTTTTCTCAGGGTGAATAAATTAAATTTCTAATGTTTTCATTCTGGTGCTAATGTGTTTGTAGAGTTTGGCATGGGCTTTGCAGTTATTTCCTAATAATGAATGTAAATGTTATAAATGTGTAAAGCTATTTCACTGATAATTAATTGGATAAATTGTAGGTAAATTGCCCTGAATCTTTCTCTGTAAGTAATAAAATATAATAGTTCAACAAAATCAACCAAACAGTTTATTAAAAATACTATAGTAGTAGCTAAAATGGAATTGGTGATAGGAAAGTGCATACAAATATTTGAATAAAACTGAAACAGTTGTCTTCGTGCTGTTTTGTGCCATATTTAATTTCAGATAAGAAAGAAATCTTCTCAGCTGTCTGCACTTGAGAAACAGTTGGAAGAAAAGACTATTGCTTATTCCACTGCTGCAGAAAGAAATGCTGAGTTGGAACTGGAACTCATGGTAAAATGTTCTCAGTGAGAAACCACATTTATTTAAAAAGACATAAAAGTTTAACTTGGCAGTAGTATTCCCTGTATTCAAAATGTGTGGGCTTTCAGATCTGCTAAATAATCAGTGCAGATTTTAGGAACACAGGTTTTAAAAACAGAATCTTATTTGGAATAAAACATCCTTTTTTTCCCTGCCCTTGAATGTGGTATTAAGTTATTAATGAACATGTTATATTTTCCTTGTGGTGACACATGCAATGAAGACCTGGCCCTGTTGAATTGCCTTTTGTTTCAGTGAAATACATGTAGATTTGTAAATTAAAAAGTCTTCAAAATGGTATTTTAAAGATTCCATCTATCCGTATGAACGTAGAATTTCTTTTTGTCTTTGTCAGGAGTTATCTGTGCCATAATCCATCTTGGCCACTACAGAGACACCTTGTCTCTGTAGTGGCTGCATTTACTGACATTCTATACCTGTGGTATAAGTGTGACATCCTTTGAGATGACACATGCTCTGTGTAACTTCAGAATTTTGTTTGTTGTTCCTTTATGAAATCTAGAAACCAGATGATCAAATAAAACACTGTTTAATATCACAGCTAAATGTTTTTATTAAGTCCTTTGATTGTTGCCACTTCCCAGGGAAAAAACAGATGCATTCATGAGCTGGAAACAACTATCAGTGAAGAACACGAGAAAATAACTTCTGCTTTTGAAAATGAGAAGTTGCTTTACCTCGAGCAGCACAAAGAAATGGAGAAACAAATTGATCTAGTAAGACCTTTATTGTGTGGTAGTATGTATGAGTGTTATATTGGTAACTTTTTACTATATTAATTTGTCTTGTAATTTCGAGACACATCCATTAAAAAAGTTATGTTAAAAAGCTCTTTCTTCTCCCTACATTCCCTGATTTTAGTACATTTTCCATCTAACTAGCTATACAACTTTCCCTCTGAAATATTCATGTCCTGCTCAACTGAAGAGAAATAAGGACTTAGGAAGAGTACTGTTGTTCTTTGTTCCAAACACACAGGAAAAAAAAAGGTATAGCTTTAGTGCCTAATGGGTTTAAAGCATGACAGCCTCTAAAGATGTTCTCAGTGCCTGAACCTCTGCCAATCTGAGCCTTATGAATGTCTGCATTCAGGGAGCACTGTTGGGGCTTTTTCAGTCTCTAGAGAAAAAATGTTTCTCCATGTGTTAGAAATATAACTGTGATTATTTCTAGCTGTTTAAGAAGCTTTTCATCTTTTAGTAAAGAATGTATGCATGTCTTATTGTCTTGGCTGGTGACAGACAATTACACTCTGTCTGCCCTCATTCTCCTCTATATTTAAGATGCTAAGTGCTTGGGATTTCTTGATAATTTTAAGACTGCAATACTGCTGATAGCAGGAATGTATTTAATTTTCATTATAAAAATGTGTGAATAGAACTGAATCACATATCTAGATGAATACATTTTTATTAAAATAAGAAATTATGGACAGCTTCAGACACAGCTGGAGAAGAAACATCAACAATTCATTGAACAAGAGAAAATATTATCTATTTTACAACAAGAGGTTATACATAAACAGCATCACATCGAATCATTGGACCGGCTGCTAAAAGGAAACAGAGAGGTAAGGATGGCTCTTGACTTTCTTTAAATGCAAATCAAGCAAGTGACTAAAAATAATGGAAAGCATATCCATGAATACATGGAAAAATTGGGGAAAATGAAAGATGTTTGGTTTTGCTTCTTAATTCTTGTTTGAGTAATTTACTGAATCTAGCGTAGTCACCAATTACTGCTACTACTATATATTGTACAAATTGTAATGATCTTTCGGTATTTTCTGTCTTAGCATTCTCTTTATGCCTCTGGATTGCCCCTTGGGCTTCTCTCTCTAATGAAAGGAAAGAGATCTGGATTAAGAATGATTGCATCAGTCATGCACTAGGTGGAAAACCAATAATGTTCTAGTATGATAATGTTTTATTCCTTTTAATAATGCCTGCTGCTGCAGAATATGAAGAGACATCTCTCAGCAACCAATTTCACTTTAGAGTATTACGTACACAAATACATTTTACAAGCAATGGTATTTTAGATACACTAATCTGCATTTTTATTCTGATTATGAGTTTTTCTTAAATTACTTATAACTTTATAACATTAGATAAATGTTATGTAATGTTTGTATTTGGTTTTCTTGAATAAAAATATCTGTAATAATAGGAAATGGAAAATCAAAATGTCAAGAAAGATCAAGGATTGAAGATGCTGGAAAGTCAGTTAACAGAAGAAAAAATCAAAGTTAGTAAGCTCTCTGTAATGTTTAAGTAATAGTTTTAAAGTTTGCAGTAACAGTGAATTTCCTTTTATCTTTTATAGAAAAACTGTTTTATATAAATTGGTCTTAAGTAAATATTCCAGAAGTCATTTATCTGAAGTATTTATTTTTTATCTGTTGTTTCATTTTGTTTTGTATTCTTTTTTTAATTAAAAGAAGTATGATGAAACCTACAGTAAGAGATTATGCAATGCATAATTGCTTAAAGCAATTACTGTAGTTACAAATAGGGCAAACTTGTGCTTATTGTACTCTTGAAGTCCAACATTGTCTCATAGAGCTAATGGTATATATGCTTTTAGTTTACATATTACATGTATTTTAGACCCATGTGATACTATAATGTTGGTCATGTTTTTAGCCATCTCCTGCTCTTCCTAGTGTTTGCCTGATAAATATTTTCCATGCAGCACTTGTAACAGGATTTCAATAAACCAATGCCATGTGCGGATTTACCCCAGTCAAGTATTAAATCTTCAGGATGTCAGTGGGAGAAGATACTGGGGACTTTGCTGTTTTCGTGCTCTTTCTGAGCTTGTGTTGGACCAATTTTCTATCCAAATGGCTTTGCAGTATTTGGGATGTTTTCCAGAGACTTAAAATTAAGACACATTAATAACTTCTCTTCAAAAAGCTCTTGAATCAGCTGGGGACAGAGATACAAAGTCCAGTATAGTTTAGAAAACTGGTAGTCTGATTGCAAAATTGGAAGAATTAGACATTCTGCAGCTAAAGTCAGCACAATTCTGTCCTAGCATTGAAACCAAATGGTGAGAAATCCTAGCATTGAAACCAAATGCCTAAGAAAAGCTTAATTACTATGCCTTAAGATCTCGGAGTTTGTTTGTTGTAATTTTTATGAGTTCAAGGTTCTAAGGTATTTGTTAGAGATTACTGAAACCCAAATGAGCATTAAAAGTGTAAAATAGATGGACAGTGTTGACACTGCTCAAAGCTCTTCCTTTCCCATTTGGTGAAACTCAGGCACAGAAAGGGAAATCCTAGTGGGAAATTCCCAGTGCAGAAAGGGAAATCATGCTGCTTGGTAACTTTGAAAAGAATTGTAGTAAGATCTGAGTGGTTTTTTTGAAAAACATGTGTGCCAATTCACCTATGATGATAATTCCAAATTTATTTATGCAGTTCTATATGTAATGAAACATGATGGATTAATGATTTGGCATTGACTCCATGTTTGCTTTTAAATTCTGGCTACTGACAAATGCTGGCATATCTTCTCATAACTGATAGTCTTATCTGATATAAACCCAGTCTAAAGTATTATAATTTTGAATTTCACAAATTATTTTAATTTTTGAAGACTATTTCAGTTTTAAAGTTTACTATAATCTTCCATGACTGTTTTAATACTCATATGATAAAAATGTAGCTTTTCTGGTGTTTTACACAAAGCTGTCTTTTAATATGATTTTTAGACCAGTTAATACAAACCATGCTATGCAATTTTAAATAATCTATTGCATTCACCTAGGTACGACAACTTGAATCAGCACTAAATTTATGCAAGAAAGAAGTTGCACTGTATTTGAGTCAGTCACAAGAAAATAAGGAGATGTTTGAAAATCAGCTGAAAGAAAGGTCTGAAGAGGTAACAGGTTGTTTTACAACTCTTCTGTATTGCAGAGAACTCTTGTTATGATTGATTTAATCTAAAAGTTTAAAATGACAGCTAAAATTTGCAACAGGACCTGTGAATGGGAAGTAAGCTGGGAAAAAATGATACATTTTTTGAGGGTAAAGGGGAAAATCATAACTCAGAAAATGGGGTAAGTTAAGGGAGAAGAAGCACTAAGATAAATGAATTGTTGAAAGAAGTAACAAAATCAGAATAATGTGAAACAAAACATTAACTTGGGAAAAATGGAGAGAGCACTATTGTAATATAAATTTAAGTGCACAAAATTGATCTGGTTTTCAACTGTCTTAATGGGGAGGAAGTCCTGGGCATAAAAAAAAATGTTTACTTCTAGATCCTGAGTTTTATCACACTTTCCACTACTACTTGAAAGCAAGAAAGAGTTAACTTTAAATATTAGAATGAAATTTTATTTGTGGGTGAACTAATTACATAGTAGGCTGATCATGTCAGTGCTGGCCTACCTGCTGAGAGAGGCTTTAGTCAAGTGGAGGTTGCTGGACCCTGTACAGGATGAGCTTGATGGAAGTTGTGTGGTCTGTGTCACAGATAAAGCCTGTGATATTTCCTGCTGCTGCCTAAGCCTTAAACCATGTTGTTCTTACACTGCATGTGAAGGGACTGGATGCTGTGTGAAACATCAAGTGTAGCAAGTAAGGCTTTAAAATTATGACCACTGTTTTCATAAATAAATACCAGTCATTACTTCTCAGAGTGAGCAGTTAGTCATTTCTTTTTGATTTTTTTTTCAAGAACACTCTTTTTTTTTCTTTTGTTCCCCAAAACAGTTCCCTCTGGCATTCACCACTGGGAAACCAGACTATTCAACATAAAACAAGTTAGGCACTCAAAATTCCCTTTTTTATTGGAATGACTATTGTCATACAGGCAAAAAGAAATAAAGGGGAGGATTGAGAACAAAATCTCAAAGGGAAAACAAGGACTTTCTGAGAGAGAAAGAAAGAAGACTGTCAGAAAGAAAAGTAGTACTAACTAAAAATCTGCTATGTATGTTTTTAAAATACTGACAAGTTATATTTAGAAAGCAAGACTCAAAATCTGGGGCTGACTGAGAAGTTACTACTTTGCTCACTGTATAGAGCATAACTCAAGATGAATTATGAGGTCTGTTATGTGCTGTTGAAACTGTAATGCAACTAAATTCAGACTCAAAAGTTTTATTGAATCACAAGTGTGATTCTGTGTTCATTAGGAGAGAATAGCTGATGCAACTGCAAGAAAAAATGTTTTATTATAATGGAAAATAAATGTCTTTTCAGCTTCATTATTTACAGAAAGAAATAAAAATAAAAGGTCAGAATATTCAGGACATGAGCGAACAAAATATTCTCCTGCAACAAACTTTGCATCATCAGCAGCAAATGTTACAGCAAGAAACTATTAGAAATGAGGAGTTGGAAGATAATCAAATTAAACTTGAAAAACAGGTACAGTATGGTGACAAGTGTCTACATGTATAGAGAAAATTAAATGTCTTATATATGTTTTCATAATACCTATAAAATCTGAATATTTCTTTGATAACTGAGTTGATAATTATTATTTGATATATCTAAAATAAAGAGTTTAGTGGCTTGTTTTATCTTAATCCAGGTTCTGAACTATCAAAAATTCTAGTTAGCATTAGAGTGGCTAGGTACTTGGAAAATCAAGCCCTAGACTGCAATTAAGGAGAGGTGCATTTAAATTCAGAAAGTTGCATCTTGTTACATTTACTAGAAACTATTTGTCTTTGAAATGTGCAGTTTTAGTTTTAAATTACATATAGACTATAAAGAAATCTGTTGTGTAAAACTCTCCCTATGTGAGTTGCAAGACAAGAATGTGTATTTCTTTGGTATACAATTTGAAAGTATTCTTTAAATGCCATTTAAAATAGGTATCAAATTTGGAAAAAGAGCTTCAGAAGCAGAAAGCATGTGCAGAAGATGAGTTGAGAAAGGTGGAGGAGAAACTGCGCCAAGCTGCTCAGGAAGCAGATTTAAACAGACACAAGGTGGATGAACTTAATTGTACAATCAGGTAGGTTTAGTGTAAGTGAGAGGTGTACTCTGCACATGAGCACATGGATCAGAACACTTGCTGTCTGAAATGGTGTTCAGCTCTGGGCTTACACTTCAGTCTCTCTGTGAGCATAGACTGGAAATCCAAAAAAAAATGGAAGCTTCTGACTAGCAGAGGCATGAATTTCTGGAACAGTTTTCTAATGGAATTAATGCATGTCCTGGCAACCTATTTAGCCTTAAGACAGCACTTCATAAAGCAGTTCAAATCACAACCATATCAGCTTGCTTGTAATTGTAGACAGTACATTCTACAGGAGCTTGCTAGTCTTAAAAAATATCGTTTTGATTACAAGAAAAGCCTATTTAACATGACTTTTATTTCTATTTTATTCACAAACACTTGTCTTAGAGCATGTTGCTCTTGTTATTCCATGGTTCATTTTGTTCTGGTTGCTTCTATTAGACAGATTAAGTTGGAGATGGATCAATGCAAGAATGAACTTCCTGGCATGGAAAAAGAAGTAGTGCAATTAAAACGAGATGGTGCAAACAAAGCACTGCAGATAAATCAGCTGGATATCACTCTGGAAGAAGCAAGATCAGAGCTCAATAAAAAGGCAAATGAGGGTAATTTGGCTATTTTGTTTCTCAGGCTTCCTTTCATTAAATCATTCCTCTGTATGTATTAGACATTTTTCCTTCACCCCCTTTCACAATCAAGTACATGAGGGTCAAAAAATGATAATCTTTTTAAACCCAAGCAAAACCAAACCCAAATGAACAACACCCCCCCAACCCAAAAAAATCACAAACATTTTTCACATACTTTTGCCAGTTTTCAGTTTTGTGGTAAATACCTTCACCCCAGGTAAAATACTAAGTAGTTTCCCTGTAAATTGGTAATGCAGATTCTTAATGTAATAGTCAAATGAGACACTTAGCTTTAATAAAGGCATATGCTATTCAAAAAATGCAGCTCTTTGAAACAAACAGAAGACCCCACAAATCTATGGAAATAACAAACTTTCTAATCCATCATCCTCCATTTAGTTTAATTGTACCATTGTTTTAAGGCAGAGAAATACCAGCAATTCTGCTTGCACTTTTCCTAGCTTGTACATGTTCAGTTACTGTGCTGTGTCTGTACTGCCTCCTTGGCCAGATGTTTTTAGATATATCCTTATGTTTCAGGTCAATTATTGATTATGAACTGAAAAAAACTAGCAAATACTTAGGTACCATAATTTTTTTTTTGTGTAAGTAGCCACTGTTTTTCTAGATTGTCCTAAAAAATAGTGATACTGAAAATTTATTATGACCACAAATGCTACTAGGTAGTGGTGTTGCATGAAGATCCTGATGTACTGATGATTAAACATTCTCTTTTGTGGTGTGTGTGTAAAATAGTGAATGATTTAGAAGATAAGCTGCTTCAAACTGAGACTTGCCACAGGAATGCCTTACAGAAAATAGCAGAACTGGAATCTGCATTACAGAATGCCTGTGAAGAATTAAAGGTCACTTCAACACAGCTTCAGGAGTTGCAAGATGCATTACAGAATGCACAGTCCTCTCTGGAGGAGAAGAACATTGCTATCATGGATCTAACAACGGAGCTCAGGTGAGCTGGTATCTTTTCCATCACGAAACTTAGTTATGTTGGTTATTCCTTAAGAATAGCAAGTAGTTTGGATGGTTTTTTTTAATGTTCTTAGCAGCTCTCTATAATTTTTAGGTGATTTATGGCCATCAGAGAACTTGATACTTGAGATCCTTGGCTCATTTTTCATTTCTAAAAGTGGTGCTGAATTCTTTTTGGGATATTCTGTTTCAAAATCTGCTGAAATTATTTTCTGAATCCTAAAGCTGTGAAGTAATCAGAAGAATAGTCAAATTGTCCAGTTTCCTTTCTGATCATAAATGAATGATACTTTCTTTTTTAAAGAACCCTGATATAGCCAATTAAATAACTTGAATAATGAAGTTATTAGGAATTCCCCACCTGGAATATAATTAACAGTGTTATTCCATTTGGGTTTGTTTCTTTGAAATCAATTAATCTTTAAGGTAATATGCTTTAAGTAAGTAATAGATCTCATTATTTTCAAGCTGGATATTTGAAGCTAAGCAACTTAATGTGCATTAAGCAGTTAAACATATGAGAATTTCAGGTATTGCAAGGATGCAATTGAAGACAAAAACCAGGAACTCCTTGACATGGACCAAGCACTGAAAGAAAGGAATTGGGAACTGAAACAAAGAGTAGCTCAGGTGAGATAATTTTTAAGCATGTTACTGACAATTATTCCTTTTATATAGTAGATAACTTATAAAAAGCCTGCTAGGTTTGGCTGCTTTGATGTATTGTCTCAAACTGTGCTGGTTACTACAGCCACAGTGCCAATCTCAAACCAGCTGTATGTTGCTGAAGCCTTATGTACCAGGAAAATCAGAAGCCTTATGCCATAAGGCTTCTGTCCCAAGATTCTTCATTAGTGATAAAGCTATGGGACAACTGTTCTCATCCTGATGTTTGCTAAGAGGAAGGAAAGATTTGTGCTGAAGGATGCTCAGAGATGATAGATTCCTTTCCTTGTTTGTACTGGAGCGTATTTGATTCATATTAAAGCAGCCTCTAAATATGAAACAGTACCTTTGTTGTGAATAAATTTCTCTAGCTGACTTGAAATATTTTCAGACTTTTGGTCTGGCTTCAGCATTTGATGCCCATCATGGGAAAATTCTGCTTCTGTCACTTCATTATAAGCCTCTTCCTGAAGGAGTTACCAGCCTTTGTATTCAAGAATATTTGAGGTTCAGAGAGAAGGAGTGGGGACTTGAATAATCTGTTTAAAGAACTGACACTGTAAGGAGGCCAGATCTTGCCATGTATTTTTGCCACAGTACCTTGTGAACTGCCCCAGGAAGTCATCAGATCATTTGATGAACTGAATTTTTTTGGTTTGGCAAAATTTGGCACTTCCTAACAAGGCGGATTAATATAATAAATTACACATATTTCTTTGAAAAGGAGAACTAGATTTGCATTACGTGTATATGAAGACCTAACATATTCAGTTGTGGGCTTTTTCCCAATTTTCCCCTTTTCTTTTTATGTTTGGCCACTATTTAAATGAAATAGCTAGGGTGTAACTTTATATTGACTACTTGAGAGAATACTCTTGAGACTACAAAGGATTAATTTCATTCACTTTGCTCTCATAGTTTGTAATATGGCTTCTTAAAATCTGCACAGAAGTTCAAAATAAAATATTTCCTTTTTTTACCTCTAGATTACACAATTGGATATGACATTTCTTGAGCATAAGGGAGAAATGGAGCAACAAATAATTCAATTACAGTGCAATTTAGAGAAGTCAGAGTTGGAAATTAAGGAATGCAATAAACAGGTAAGTCTTCTTAATCAAAACCACAGTTTCCCTTACAAAGGGCAGCTAATTCTATGAGAAAGTCTAGTTCTTGGACACAATAGCTGGCCAGATTTAATCTAGAAGATAAAAACTCTCTTTTTATTGTAGGGAGAGGGAAGGAATATACCAGTAAAAATAGATGTTTGCCAATTAAAACTATAAATTTTGCAAGGCTATAACAGTGCAAAAACTCAAACCTATTTTTCACTTGATATGATACAGCTCCCAAACTGCTCTTTTAGTAAAGGAAAATGTAGACAAAATAAAAAATTGACACAGGAATCCAAAGTCAGGGTTAATACTAACAATATTTGTGAGTTTTGTTTGTTTTGTTTTGTGTGTTCAGTTTTTTTTAATACAATTATTCTGACTTTGGTAAAATATTGGTTCTGATTTAATTGCATTTGCTGTTCAGATTGAGAGTTTAGAGAAGAAACTCCAGCATTCTAAAGATGAGCTTCGTGAAAAAGAGTTTGAATTGCTCCAGAGAGATCAGGAAATAAATCAGCTGAAGAAAAAAAAATGAAAGAAAATGACATAGCCTAGAAGCTCTTGGAAAGGTAAAACACACCTTGGATATACAACAAATTATCAATTTTTAATGCCATTACTGTACTGCTTAGAAGAAATTATATGATTTCTCTTTAGTGTGTCATTACTCCTCCCAGAATCATTGTATTCTATATCCCCTAAAGTGAAACTAGTTTAATTATTTTAAAATTACAAATGTAATGGCAAACTCTTAATTGTGTGCTTTCTGTGGAGAAATTTGGTTACTGATTATCTTTAGGGACCTGATTTTCTGGCTAAGGATGATATGGTCTTCCTTGAAATGAAACAAAGCAATATGCTCTATGATGAGAACTTCTTATGACTTAGGTACCTATCATGTGAAAATTGTTGCATCAAAGATCACTAAGCTCCAGCATGCTTGTAGGAATGAGAAGTGAGAATTTTCTGCCATGGTGAATGGGAGTGTATGGAGGGACTTGAGAAGACAGCTAACTTTGTGAGTTATGCAGATCTTGGGTTTGGTGCATGAGTCAGTCTACAAGTACAAATGGGGTTTGAGATAAACAGGCTTTCTGCAGAAATAAGTTCAGTCAAGGATGACTCCAAGCTAGAGCTAAACTCCAAATCCAAGATGGCTTCTGCCACTTGGGTTATGCTGCATTTATGTGTTTGTTTTCCCTAGGGTGAGAAATCAAAGAAGCCTCATTTCTGTGTGAACACCAAAGGCCTTTGGTCTGTATTCTGGATCGTGAGGGCTTGGCTGTGTCACAGCTGAATATGAGCGTTGTTTCACTGCAAATTAAAGCAGTGTCAGCTCTTCCATCTTGAATTCTGTCAGGTTATTGATAATGCTCAAGAACAGGACAGTGACTGCTGCTACCTTTCACACATATCATTAGCAATTTCCAACTTTTCTGAAGGGATCATTCTGAAAGAATTTCCTAGCTAGCCCCTGTACAATTGCTGACTAGACTCTTTTTTTCCAGACAAATTGTCTTGTTTTTGCTAAGGAATACCAGGTAGGAAGAGGCCTAAGAATGATATAAGAAAGGTTTGAAAATAGACCTACTCTGGTCATGTTCCTTCCAAGACTCAGGATAAGGAAATGAAATTTTATTTTCCTTGTAGTGAAGTAGATTAAAAACACTGGATTTTGGAAGCATTCTGTGTAAAACATTAAATATGTTGCAAAGGGCTTCTGGCTCCTCTTAGAATATTATACTGTTTTTTCTTTGTTTAAAAATTAAGTATATTAACATAATGTAAGGAAATGCTTTCTCTGTTAGTAACACATTGCAGACTGGTTGACCAGTATTCCACAGAAATTTTCTGTCCTAGTTCTAAAAAAAAAAAAATTGCCTAATCTATCTAGGGAAAAGGGGTGGAGAGGCAGTGTGTATGTCTTGCCCAGGGGTACAGTCTGTCTCATTCTTTTTCTTCTTAATACATTGTCTTCCTAGCTTATTACAGAAAATATATTAGTTCAGGGAAGGAATTGCTAGGAGAGTTGATTTGTGTTCTGGTCCACTCTGTCCCTTTGGGACTCATAAAATAACCAGGTCACAGAGTTTTCAGTTGAATCATTCTTTGTTCTTACTGTGCTTCAATCTGCAGTGAAGATTTTGTAACAAAACAGCACTCGGCTACCCTTAGATGTTGTAAATATCCCAAATAAAGGAACTGAAAATGTCTTGCTGAACATTAAGAATGGCTTTTTTCATTTTTCTGGGAAATTGAAGTAATTTTGTTTATTAAAAAAAAAAGGCAGATTGGATTTACAGCAAACTAATTTTTTGTGACCATAGTTCCTTCTGAAATGAGAAATAAAATTGTATTAAAATGGTAAGTGAAGTAATAAAAAAATAGTGCTTGCAATGATTGACTTTTTAACAAAAGTGATTTTTACAACATTTTTGAAAAATTGTGCGTAGCATAAAAAATTAGGAATTACTGTAATAATCTTTAATTTGTTAGCTGTAAGCTGCTTATATGCTACTTACATGTGTTTCTGTACAGTATGTATAGCATTCCTCATAAAGAATAAGCATCTAGCTAAGCATGGATAGCTAAACAGAGAACCAACATAACCTCTTTTAAAATTTATAATTAACAGAAACCTTAGTATAATATGATGTGAAATAGTAGTGGCTGATAGAGTCTCTTGCTGTGCTCCAGCACTAGCTAATGTAAACATGGCTGCTGTGTACCATGTCTTAAAGACACCTAAAACTCTGTTTATTTCTATAAATGAGCTGTTGAATAATTAGATCCAGCATATACACTTGTTTTTAAAAGGAGGGGTAGGGGTAGTAAAGCTCTAGAAACTAACAAAAACCATCTAACCTCAAACATGCTGTGTTTGGCTGCATTTACTTCTATATACAGCTCACATTTGTTTTGCTATTTTTCTTGCTCGGTCTTGGTGGACATCATAGGCTTTTTTCCTTTTGATATTTTGATACTGTTGATGGGGTTTTTACAGATGCTTCCTGAACTGTTAGCAACTTAAGAAAAACAATGCAATCCAACATGAACTCTTAAGCCTCATGCAGAGGAGTTATTTCAATAGACAGTGCTCACTTAAACTGTACTAAATTTTTACAGGGATTTGCATATGAAGATTTCTTCTCAAAAATATTCTGCATAACGTTTTCCTTCTTATCTGCTGGAACTTAATGTGGTATGGAAAAATTTGTAAGTTGTGCTTTTTGAGAAAGCAAATGCACTTCAGTTACAAGAACAGTGAACAAAAATGCATTAAGACCATAAGTCAGAATTTGAGATGGCAGCCATGGACTTGAGACTTGCTGTTAGTTTTCCTGAATTTGTAAGATAAAGTTTAGTTATAAAAAGTAACATCTTGGTACAAATTGATTTAGATATAGTAATCACAGATATTTTGTTTCAGGTGCAAGAACTGTGAAGAAATGACTGCTGCTGCCCATTGGACAAGCAGCAACCCAGGAATGCTGTTGCTGGCATCATAACTGCATTCAAAGAGAACATTTTAAAGTTGTATTTCTAAATAAGGCATGTAGTTATTTGTACTGAAGCAGATGACAACCTTTTCATTTTTCCAACTGTTACTGAGATTATTGCCTTCATATAATAACATATTAATTTATCTTTTATACTTCAGAATAAAATGTATTTATTTTAAGTTGTAGGGATTAATTTCAGCTGTCATCTTTTTCCAAGGTTTTTAAATTAGGTACTTGTTTAATATCTCACTTCTAACTAAAAGCACAATGGTACTGCCTTATTAGCAATTTTTGTTTGGGAATATTTTATCTTTTTTTGTACACAAGCAGTGATTTAGACACAACATCTTATTAAAATTGACCTGTTTGTAAGAAGTTTTGGGACACTGATTTTGACCATAGACACTGGCAAAACCTGCTTGCTTTACTCCAAGCAGTACTTTTAAGATGCACAGGGTTATAGGACAGGCCATAAAGCTTGAGGTTGTTTCTTTTGATATTTTTAATCAAATGAACATCCATACAAAAATTCTCATTGATTAAATTCACATACAACTATGCACTCTAAAGCATATTTATTTCCAGGTTTCCAAAAGTGCTACACAATTTAGCTGGTAAGAATGGCTAGTGGCCCCACTTTTATATTTACATAAGCATCAGAAACTGCAAATATGCTTTTGAGGCCTCAATCTAAGTCTGATTAATGCACACATGGTTTATGTGCATTAAGAAATGTGATTCATACTTCAGAAATCAAGTTACTAAAGTTATTTGATGTAAAGAAGAGGAAAACAATTGTATGTATTTCAGTTTGAATACCAGGCATCAGTTAAGTGTTTTGCATATTAAAAGTGTATCTTAGCCAACAAATTTATCTGAGGTATCCAGAAACTCTGCAAGTGGCAGTTTGCTGAACTCTTTGGGCAGTACTGGCTCTTTCACTTTATGTAAACACATTCCACAAATGCCACATGTTCTACATTAAGTGGTTCTACAAAACCAGCCACACATTCTGCTACCATTTACAAGTCAGGATACACTCATCTAAAGTATTTCTGTAGTTTCAGATTATTTATTCTGCTATTCTGAAAATTATGATGTGACAAAACCACTGTTACTTACAGAAATAAATATATTGTGTGTTTTAAATCAAGCTATGTCTTTTTCTACATAACTGTAAAGGGAAAACCTTGGAATTAGGTTGATTGGTGCAATAATTGCAAATTAAACCACTTTTATTTTTAACTCTCTTTATGCACATCACTTTGCCTTCAGCCTAGAAGTGCATCAAATTTCAGACAGATATTTTTAAAGCAGTGGAATATATAAGCCCATCAAACCAGGATTTCAAGTGGAAAATATAACCAATCCTTATTTACAGCTACATCACAACACTAATGGAATTCCACTAACTAGCATTGTATAAAGCCTCATTTGCTCCTCCTACATGCACTAAATATAAATGTGCATGAGCAGCAAAAGCAATTTCCCTAATCTCTGAATCAGCTAAATAGCATTTGCACGGAAATTTTGTCTGTATACTAACTTATCTCGTTAAACTGTGGGTCAAACCTGATAAATAAGTAGAATCATAATCATATTTTATCTTTAGATGTTTTGCTATTTTGTTGCTTGCCTGAGAAGTTAATGATTCCACTTAAGCTGTTCAGGCCAATTTATTTCTTTTGGAAAGGATGGACTTGTAAAAAACATAATTTCAGTTAAATATTTCTGTGGTGTTCTAATTTTCTTGGGTTACTAACCAATTTACATCTAGGCAAATCCTGGAACACTAAGTTCATTCTTCTGAAGTGTGTTGCATTTACATGGGATTGTTGAATCTTGGAAAACATTATACTGTGTATAATGGCATTGCAATTAGCTGAATGCTGTTCAGAAGGCTAATTGCTTATTAAGGTCTTTCTTTTTCCTGTCACTCAGGACAGAAACAAGGGACTGGTTTTCTTCCTGAATGTAGTATGCCTACAGATACTGTATGTTAAACATCAATTGCTCTGAAGTGCCAGCCCAAATACCCCTCTCTTTAATTCACAGTTTACACGCAAAATATTTTCTCCAAAACCTAGACATCAGGCTAGTTCTTATTTTTTAAAATTTCTGACGTGTCAATTGCAGAATCAAAAGTGTTGAAAGAAATTTCAGTCTTAGCAAGAATGTAGTGAAGCTGGTCTGTTCAACATTTCCTGTCAGTTCTCCACTGCAGCATGCTTGCTTACTTTCTCTGTTCTTGGTTGGGAACACTGCCAAAAGGAAATGTGAGGAGTCTGTCCAACAATTTGTCTCTTTCAGAATCCACATTCCATTTTGCAATGTGGGGGTTTTTTTCCTGTAATGCATATTAGGACTCTTACAATAGTAAGGCATCAGGGAAGAAATCCTTTCCTCAATCTGTTGTAAAAGAACCAGGAGGGTGCTGTAGGTGTAGGAATTCTGAAGAGCTTTAGCAGAGGGATTCCACTCTGGGTGCAGTTTACTTTCCAGATATGAGTGGAGGACTTAGCACTACAGACCAATTGTAATTGTGGCAAGGCTTTTCCTGCCAGTACTGTGCAAGCTGGTTATTCTATTAAAAACAATCCATGTACTTTACAAGTGCCTCAGTTTGTAGATTAATCAAATTCTGTATTAATCAGTTTTGATAACGCAGATTATAAGCACATGTAGGAGCATCTGCTTCTATTTTGTTTAGTTGGAGATTATCCCTTAATCATGCAAGGTCAAGGTGTGCATTTTCAGATTTGTTGACTCAGGGAAGGTGGATATAGTATTAAAGGCCAGTCACTTTATGCTGTAGTTAGATTTATGTTGTTGCTCCTCTGAAGAATTGAACCACTCAGTGAAGAGAATGGCAAGAAGAAATGTCCTCATTACAGGTTGCTCCTCAGGAATTGGATTGGCATTAGCCGTAAAAATGGCAAAAGATGAACAGAAAAGATTTAAAGGTAACAATCTATCTGTTCTTTATCTTTACAAAAACATACTTTTTGAGATGGTACTGTTTTTTTCTCTGTGATTTAACAGGTGGTTGTATTCAGTTTGGTGCCTTGTTTCTGGTTCATTTTCCTCTTCTACTGTCAAGAAAATACAGTGAAAATATACTGATTTCTATAAGCAGTTGATATTTCTGTACCTTTATTGAAATGGAACAATTATTGGAACCGAGTAGTGTATAAACACATGCAATGAAAAAAGACAGTAGGAAAAAACGAACAGCTGAAAATATCTGTAGTATTATGCTGCTCTGGGTATACATTCACAGCTGTGGTTGGCTTTGCTTCTGGCTACTAAAATCTGTACATATACAGGCCCATGCCCATTTGAAGGCCAAAGCAATGAATAAACAGTAAACAGTTTCTAAATTTGTAATTTTTTCCTTAAAGCACATTTCATTATTCCAAGGCTGTGTAGGCAGGAGAGTGAAAGGGCTGGGATTTCTCTTATTGCTGCAAAGCAGGGTATTTGCTATGATTGAAAATGGATGGCAAGATGAACACACCAATCTGTGGCAATTCAGTTTCTCATACTTACAGTATTTTACTGCTAACTGACTGGATGCAGATCGAGAGCTTTCTGAGCAATTAGGCTACAATAATGAATAATTTCAATGTTGAGAAGTAGCATATAAAACCAGACATTTTTTCACCCTAAGGAATTATGACTTCCACTTTTTAATAAAATGATGGTTGTCCTGCTAAATATTGTGGTGGTGATTTAGAAAAAGGAAATCTGGAATCCAGAACTAGGTTTTGGGTACCTAAAAACAATTTAGTGGCATAATTTTATACCTGTTTTTTAATATTTTGGTGATAGTATTATCTTTATACACTCCATGTTCTTCATTATTTAATTCTTATTTTGAATTTTTTGAAGATTTCAGAACCAGACTGGGAAATTAGTGACAATATATGTTGAAAATAGAATCTTTTAACTTTTAGTTTTTATCTGTTTTCTATTGCTGATATTTAAGATCTGGATGTAGAAGCATTGTTCTTTAATACTTCTCAGTAAGAGTGGCACAGTAAAGATTTTATCTCTGGTGTTGTTTGCGGTGTGTTGCAGTGTACGCCACAATGCGGAACCTGGCCAAGAAAGGGCCACTGGAGGAAGCTGCAGGTCACAGGCTGGGCAAAACCCTCGAGATTAAACAACTGGATGTCTGTGATGAACAGTCTATTAAAACTTGTGTGAATAGTATCCCTGACAGAAAGATTGATGTCCTAGGCAAGTACAGGATGTGTGTGCTATCAACAGATACCAGATTTCTATAAAACATTGTCTCAAATGCTCTGGAGAAGTTTCATCAGTGTATTTTTTAAATTATCAAAGTAATAATAATTACGTAGTATATTTGGTTCAAGATTCTTAAGACTTCTTGCAGACATAAGTGGATTCAATCTCACCCTGCTTCCATGAGGTAGGGAAGCTTGTTTTCCCTGTTTACAAAGGAAAAACTTTCTCTCAGGGAGGTGTCTTGGATAAAATTATACTTTTTTTTAGTAAATGTGAGAAATTTTGCCTAAACAAGCACCTTCATGAGCAAGACTTTCCACCCTATTGATGAAACATAGCCCTTTTCACAATGAAGGTAACATAACACCTGTCTGTACTAAGAAAGCAACAGCATTGGGAATTAGCAAGTAAAAGAACAAATGCAAAAAAAAAAAAAGGGTATTTCCATTTTGTATTGAGAATTGAAATTGTACTTTACAAATCATTCAGCAATGAGTGTTTTCATATTGTTTTGCTAAAAATAAATATTAGTATCTTAGTGGAAATGCTTACATCATCAGCTAGTAAATCTTACCTACTAGAAAATTATGGACTTGCCTTTTTTCTGATTAATTATTAAAGCAGTGCTTAACAACCATTTCTGCAAAATTTATTATACTCTAATTTGATGTACTACTTCTAGAGCAGAATGCCAGTCCTATCATCCTTCCCCACTTATAAATATCCAGGAGGCAAATAAAAATCAATGGAATTGTGTGTTTTGGTTTGTTTGTTCATTTTGTTGGGGGGTTACTTTTTCTTAAAGGTATATGAATGTTAATAAAACAAAAAACAGACCAAAATATGGCTTGGTCTATCACTTTTTGAAGAATTCTATTAATTCCTATGGGTATTGAGTGTAGCTTCCAATTCTTAATACTGAATTATAAAAAATTACAAGTAATTTTTAACTCATTTTCCTGTAATCCCTTTATTTTTTTTAAGAGGACTAGAAATAAATTAGTTAAAATGAAAAATAGCACATAATTTAAATTTGATTAAAAGCACAGTTAAAAAGAAAGACATACAGAAATGTCAAAGGTATTTGGAAAGCTCTAGTTACTAACATATTTTAATCCTTTCTTTATGGATTGTTTAGGATCATTTAACCCTTAGTATATATAGATATATATATTGATATCCTCCCATTCCTTTCAAATGCTTTCCAGTAACGATTACAAGTTTATGTTTATGGAGGTTTTTGCTTGCTGTTGTCTCCCATTTTGTGCAGTGAGCAATGCTGGAATGGGGCTCATTGGACCTATTGAATGTCAGACCATCGAGGAAATGAAAACTGTGATGGACACCAACTTCTTTGGCCTGGTTCGACTCCTGAAGGAGATCTTGCCTGACATGAAGAGGAGAAAGAGTGGGCATATAGTTATAATAAGCAGTGTTATGGGAATACAAGGTAAAGTTGGTTTTCCTGTTTACCTGAACTAAGAATTTAGTATTCAAAATCCAAAGCCTTCCTCTTTTTAGGAAAAAAAAAAAAAAGTAGGAGCTGGCATATCTGAATCTTGTGCTTTGTTATGCTGAAGTTCCAACTATAAAAAGCACCTGGTGGGTTTTATGCACCCAGGTAGTTTGTTACTATACAGCTTACTCTCACAGCATTTTAACAACAAAACCTGCAGGGTAAATTTTTTTAGAGTTTTAAGTTAAACTCTATAATTTAAAAAAAAATTATTGTTGTATTTTTATTATCTGGAAACTAGGGCTTAGCATTACTTTTCTCTTTTCTCTTGGAAAAAATTATGGGAACAGACAAACAAAAAAACACAAAAATGTTTACTACGCTCTGCACAATAAAAATAGAATAAAATCCAATCCTGGACAACTGTACCACCTTTTTGTAAAGTTTCTCATCTCACAACACTCAAGAATCAAATGTTAGTGACAGATAATGATATTCCTACTCTCGTGTCCCATCCTGTCTAGCTGTTTTTTTAAAATTCATTTATTACAACTGTGACATTGATCTTACCTGGATTATTCTGGTGAGCCAGGGTCCTCCATCAAACACCAAGAATTGGTATCTTAATACAACACTTACCCTCCACCTCAATGGATTGATGTAGTGCTTTTTCTAAATCACTCAGATGTAAGCTGGATCTCTTGCATGATTGTATCTCCTGCATAACACTCAGCTTCTGTGTTCATCTAGAACCTATTGAAGTCTTGCTGATAAATAATGCAGATGGTATTGTATGTACAGACACTTTCATATCTTAGACTACAAAACAGTATGATCCAAGGAGACCACAGCATCAGCTAGGGGGAAGAAAAGCATTAGTCAAGCATCTTTGCTAGACTAAGCAATTTTGAGAACAAAGGCAAAAATTAGTATTTAGATTCAGTGTAGACAAGCATTTTTCTAATGTTTTCCCAGCAAGACTGTAGACATTTCGGGAAAACACATGAGTTTTTAAAATCAAACTATTAGTATGTTGGATAAAATCACATTCTTTGGATGTTTTGTTTGTACCATCAGGCATCTTATTTAATGATGTTTATGCTGCGTCTAAGTTTGCTGTGGAAGGATTCTGCGAAAGTTTAGCGATACAAGCACTGAAGTTCAAACTGCAGTAAGTATTGATCCACTGGTGTAAATAGCATTGATCCACTGGTGTAAATGGTATTGATCCACTTGTGTCTATTGTATTTTAGATAGTTCAAAATATATTCAGAGGTATGAAAAAAATCTTTAAAGCTTGCTGCTAAACAGACTGAGAAGCCCTTGAAAACTGTGCATCACAAAAGGCATAGGAACGCCCACACTCTTCACATTATATAAGCAAATAAAAAGATCTAGATGTTAAAATAAACATGTTTTCTTGAGCAGTTAAAGGCTATTTAGCTTTGGATAAAATACAGTTCATGTAATGCTTCTGAAAACAGATTCTTACATACAATTTCACAGGAATAAAATTATAACATCGACCTTTGATCTTTCCCCTTAGAAAGGATAATGGCCTTCTTAGGCAATTCACAGATAAAAAAGTTCAAGGGCTCAAGAGTCTCAAGAGAGACTGAGCAAGTGCAAATCCATCAGAATGTTACAGGGTGAGATACCTGGAATGAAGGGGGGTGGGGGGAAAGTGAGAAGTGTGGTGTACTATCCCTAACATTTTAGATAGTATTTAAGAGACTGGTCCTGTTAATCATCTGTGGGACTTCAGGTTTGATTTGTCACATGTATATTCACACTTGTGTAATTCTGCTACTATCCTTTGTGCAAACTCCAGTAACTGGTAAATGTCCATTGCATCTCTGTTGTGTCTAAGTTTTTAGGCCTTGTGGCAAAAAAAGACAGCTGCTGTTCTGCAATTTCAGAGATGGAACTATGATTCTGCATATTGCTCTGCAAAGTTTGGAGGGGTTTAAAATAAATGTTATAATACACAGATATACCACAATTCATAATGAGATTTCAAGAGTAGAAGACACAGCAAAAAGGAGGTTATAAAAGGAAGCATAATGGGAAAAATTCAAGGTCTAATGGGAAGAGTGATGCAAGAGAAAAGGTTTTAATTCCAGCAGTATCTGGAATTCTGCTGTGAAGGTCAATAGCTTGATCTAGTTCAAAAGAAGAGCCTTTAGGGCATCCCCTGAAGAACTCAATTCTAGTAAGAAGCCCAATCCCAAAGAGTGCTTTGATAAACACAGTGGCTGGGTGTTATTACTGCCTGAGAAAAGAACCAGGAAAAATCTGAGCAGTAACTGTATTCAGTGATTTGCTATAATATGCTACTGGGCAAAATAAAACTTTCAGATTTGGCAGCAGCCAGAATCTGTCCACCCACAGTAAAAATCTCTGTATTGTATTTTATTATTATATAGTGGTGGGATCTTAAATTATATAATACTAACAGCTTGACATAGAAAATCCATGTTTGGGCAATTCCTCCATCTCTGTCAGCTACTAGTATTATCATGAGAAACAAAGAAACCTATGCAAGATTTGGTCCAGAAAGTAATGAATTTTGTTACCATACATTAATTATTTTTCTTAATATCTGGTAAGTCCTTGTGAATAAATCACCCTTAAATTCCACAGCTGAAAGACAGCAGGTAACAACTGCACTCACTTATGTCATGAATTAAGTTACAGCATGTCTCTGAAAATTAAACTGTGCAGATTTCTACTACTATATATGGATGGGTAGGAGGAGCAGGACAGCAGTAATGCAGTAGGGATTGCCTTTACAGAAAGTACTGTTATATTTTGTTTGCTAGTGCAACTCTTCAGTGTTCCTTTTGGAGAAGGATTGAGGGGTGTATTTTCCATGGAGGATAGTCAACAACCAGTTAACTTTTTTTTTTCTGAACAGGTTAAGTTTGATTGAACCAGGCCCAGTGGTTACAGAGTTTGAAAGAAAAGTGTTTGAAGATGGAATGAAAATGGATCTTTCAGCTGCAGATGAAGAAACAGCTGAGATGTTTACTAATATTTACCTTAAAAATTACAAACAAATTTTCCAGAGCCTGGGACAAAGTGCTGAAGATGTTGCAGAGGTAACTCATCAAAAATTCTTTTTTTTTTTTCTTTGTAGTTTATGAATGTAGTGGTTGGTTGGTGAGTTTTTCTGGTAGAAGCATTGGATTTAATTAAATGTAATAAACACAATTAAAAACTTTTTTTTTACATTCCAAAGAATTTTCAGAGTTTTAAACAAAAGTCTACTACAAAATACTAAAAGAATGTTCATTTTGAACTATGGAAGATAACTATGAATTGTAATTTAAATACCACTGAGCTATTGGATGCCCTTTACATCCTTTGGTGAAGTCTGAATATTCTGCACTGTTACCATACATCCACCCAAGGTTCCCAGCACTGGTAAAGCTCTGTCCTTTCTGTCTCACTCATTATCCCTCCACTAAGGGAAGTTCACTCAACTACCCCAGGCCACCAAGACACAATAAAATAAACATAGACGTTTCTGGTGCTTGGAGCTTACTGCAGGAATGCAAGTTTAGGCAAACTGTGGGAGAGGATGATGATTTCAGTGTTTGCTGGTAAGGAATAGTTTCTGTGTCAACTAAAAATTCCCAGATCTTGTTGCAAAAGGCACTGTCCTGATTCTTTACCAGTGAACTGCAAAAGAGGATCTACCTACCTACCCAGAGAGGATCTACCTACTCTGGGCATTTAACCCCACAATAATTTGGAAGACTACTCAGGATATTAAGGTGTCATGTGCTATCACCATGGTATAGAGAAACAGAAATAGAACTAAGAAATACTTCTTATGGCCTTTGAATATTTCAAGAAGAATTTCTAATGATGCTCTAATAAAACTATATACAGGGTTTTACATAATTATAGCACTTTATTCTTCTACTTTTCCACAGTTTAACTGAAAATTGGGCTTTTACTTAACTATCTTGGTAAAGGTTCTTTAAAAATTCTATTTCTCCTTCTCTGCAGCATACAGTAAAGATAATTCTAGCAGAAAATCCACCTTTTCGCCATCAGACCAACACCTTGTATACTCCAATGACAACCCTGAAGTATGCAGATCCAAATGGAGATCTACCCATTGACATATTCTACAAAATGGTTTTTCAGCATGACAAAATCTTCAGTGCAAGTCTCAACTTCATCAAATTGCTACGGTGGAGAAGCAGAAAGAGCTTTGACCTGGGAAAACCCTCACAATAAGTATGTGATTATATAGTGCAAATTGGAATTACTTCTTGTAGCTACTGATGACACAGTATGTTGTTATTCAAATGCCTTTGCTCTGTGATTATGAAAAGGTGTGCAAGATGTTTGTTTGAGTTTGGCTAAGATATTAATTTCAATGTGTATCTCCTGAATGTTACTGTTTGCAGAACCTTGCAATTAAAATCCTCTAACTATAGTTTTATTCTGTTTAGTGTTTGCTTTTTCCGGAGATGTTTTCTTAGGAACATGAAGACTTCCTGATATTTGTGTATTCAATACTAACCTGACCTCCTTCACTCACTTGACTATAATACACACTGAGAGGTGTACAGTATGCAAACTATTTAGATTCTTAATATCATAAAAATATGTTTTTACTTATTAGGATAGAATCAGTATAGTAATCGCTCAATCACACTGGTATTCTCATTTCCAGAAGTCAGATCTATTTATCAGCAACATAAGAGAAAGTCTCATCAATCCTAAAATGTAAATAGTAGAATATTTATTATTCATATATATTTATTATAATATTCAAAATGCTTCCTTTATATGCAATTGTTACTAGCATATTGCACTTAGTGAACAATAAAATGGTTTTTTAAAGCATCTTAAAATAAAATATCTTCTTACTGTCTGGGTACTACTTCTTGCAAACAAAGTATTGACAGTAATAAGTAATTTCAATCCACTAAATAACCTTCAGTACCTTCGGTGTCTGACACAGAACCCTCTTGTTCCAAGCTATCCTAATAAGTATGTGTTAAACCAAAATTCTATCATGGTCTTTTCCCTTGATTTTCCTCAGCCTAGTTCTCCGAGCGGGCCGAGGCCGAGCGGGCTGCAGCCCTGTTGCTGCTCCCTGACCCGAGCCCGGCGTTCCCGTCCCCGAGCCCGGCCCGCCGGGTGCTGCCCGCGCTGAGGCAAAGGCCGCGCGTCCCTGGGGCCTTCCGGCTGCAGCTTCTCAGCACATTCCAGCCGCTGTCCTTGGCTCACCCACAGAGCCCCGCTGGAGCTCACTCGCCGTGCAGGAACCGTCTTTCCTTCAACACTGCCCCAGAGAGCCAAAATCTAATTCCGTGCTGGGACTTGCAGCGGCCCTGCCCTGCCTCGCCCCAAAGCAGCTCAAAGTTCCTGCGGGTACCCAAGACTGCAGCTAATGCAGGGCTGGCTCTGCAGCCGTGACCCTTGTGGTGGGGCCCGAGGTGCAGGAGCATGCAGGGACCTCCCTGGGGCAGCAGTCCAGGGGACTGAGGGGACAAGAGCATCCGCAGCAGCCCCTGTGCACAGCTGGACACCCCCGGTAGTTCCTAACTCACACCTCCTGTAAAACACCGGGTGCCTGGAGCCCAGCACCAACATACGGGATGGCAGAGAGGTGGGAACAGCAGCGACGCTGAAAAGGAGAAAGCAGGAATTCAATGACACCGGGCTGCTGCTGGGACTGAAGGGAGCCTGGCAAATCACCCCTCTGCAGCCTCCTCCTCGCCACCTGCTGAGGGTCAGCACAGGGTACTGGACAGAGACACTCACAGAAGGGCTGGGCCTGTCAGGAGCCCCTCAGTGTCGCTCAGCTGTGGTTGTCCCGAGGCTGCAGCTGGGGCTGGGCTGCATTCCCAGGCAGTTTCTTCATTTGCAGCACAGCAAGGCAAGACCAGGACCGTGGGTTTAATGAGCACTATCGTGGTCCGGCTAATTCTGTCTCATACAACCCTCACACTACTGGTTATAGAGCGAGTGAAAGCAGAAAATACAGTGTAATAAATGGCTGCCGAGGAAAACCAGCCCTGCCTGCAAGTCGTGAATAACTGCAGATGGAGCGCCGAGCCCGTCCTACTTCGGGGACANTCCCCCGCCCCTCCTCGACGTCGCCCTCCGCGGCCCCGCCCGCCCCCGCCGGGTCCCCGCGCCCTGGAGCCCCGCGCGGGCGCTGAGCGCAGCCCGTGAGCCGAGCGCAGCCAGGATGGCCTCGTCGTCCGGCAACGACGACGACCTCACCATCCCCAGGGCTGCCATCAACAAGATGATCAAAGAGACGCTGCCCAACGTCCGCGTGGCGAACGACGCCCGGGAGTTGGTGGTCAACTGCTGCACTGAGTTCATCCACCTCATCTCCTCCGAGGCCAACGAGATCTGCAACAAATCGGAGAAGAAAACTATCTCCCCGGAGCATGTCATACAAGGTGAGCTTCCGCGGGCGCTGTGCCGCTGCCGGGTCGGGCACCTGTGAGCCGCTCCTGTCCCGCTGCTGCTTTTTCCTCTCCGGTTGCTTGTAGCTACGTAGAACACAAAAGGCAGGGTCTGGTAAGGGTGTGGAGGAGAAGCGTGTGTTGTCCGGCTTGCCAGTGGCACTGCAAGAGAGGTTGTCTTTGTGTGGTTAGAGCGGCTTCTGGGTGTGCTCAGGACCAGCTCTGGTTTTGTGCTTCAAAGAAGCCTGTGATGCTCTGAGTGAAGTCACCAAATCTCTTCCTGTACCTGTGAAATGAGGTCTGCTTTTTCGAATGGATATGCAGCGTGTTTTAAGAATCTGAATGTAGTAAGTGTCTTTCTAGTTGGAGATTGATTATGTGGGGCCCAGGCTTTATTGCGTGGTAGTTTTGTCTGGAATATCTGAAGAGTGTTTTTCTTTAGGGCTGTCCTTACAGTCTCATTGTTTAATGTTGGAGCTTCGTATCGCTTGCAGAAAGCATTTAAACGTGACCTATGCCCTTGTATCTTACTGTGCTGTTGACTTGCACTTCTGCTTGCTTGAATAAAAGGCGAGTTCTCTGTCTCGTTCGCTTTTCTTTAAATTCTGTCGCAAATAAGGACTTTTCTTGCCTCATCCTGAAGTCTGCATTAGGCATCGCTTTTTGTCAGAACTCATTTGCTTTGCTTCTTAAACCAGGGTTGTTGATACCGGTGTTTGCTGCAAACAAATTTATAGGAGCAGTAGTGAAAGAGTACTTTACTCGGCTGCTGAGTAGAGATATTAACCGCAGCATTTATAGTACAGCTATTTTCAGGGCTGTGGTGGTATTAACTTAGTTTAAAAAATGTTGTCGTTGTATGATTTTTATAAGCAATATTTGCTGTTTGAAACAAACAAACAAAAATTGGTTCGCTTGAAATTTTTTAGCGTGCTCATCAGAAGAGGTTCAAATACTTGACTGGATCATTAACCCCAAAAAAAAAAAAAATGTAGCATGTGTGAGCTTTAATGTTGAATGAAATGCATTTAAGCTTGAAAGTTTAGTCAAGTAGCTCCATCATAGAAGCCCAGGATGTATAAAGCAAGCTGTGCTTGCACATGGAAGCATACTTTAGGTGTGATGCTCTTTAATACATGGATAGTTTTTTCAGGTCACCACAAAAAACGTTTGGGGTTAGTTCTTAACACAGGAATAGACGTGATCTTTAAGGCTGAGGGCAATAAAGGGTTTACGTATGAAAATATTTTGTGCCCAGTAGGGGTGGTCCGTAGAAAAGATTTCACCTATTGCTGTCCTAGGCTTAGTCTGGGTTTTTTGGAAAACAAATTGAAACTAAAGTGACTGTGCATAACATCAGCAGATGGTCCCATGCCAAGTATTTTGCTGGGTTCTACGTGCTTGTGTTATCACATCTTAGAGTTAGGAAAAGTTATTTTCAAATTAAATCTATACTTTCTGGTAAAATATTGCAATGTATGCATTTTTGTAATGTTCTTGAGATGAAATGGATTTTCTGCTGTGCTTATGTTTAAGGAAGCTGTAATTGCTTTTAGCTCCTTTCAGATGCTGGTCAGTTGGCAGATGATCCCTCTGTGAGGTTTGAGGGTTTTGGTTGCCAGTTTTGGAAACAGTGAATGAGTATTTCAGCATTTTCATCCATCTTCATACATTCTAGATACTAGCTATTTTGAATGCCTCTTAAAGCATCTTCATGGCAATGATGCTAACAAATGAAGCAATTGAAGTCTGTTTGTTGTGGTCGTCCATGTATCTTTTTTCCTTCTGAATGCTTAGAAGTCAAATGAGGCTAATGGCTGTCACGTCACACCTGGTCCAGCCTAAGCACAAGGTGCTGCCAAAAGGAGTCTTTTTGCACTCTCTGAGAGCTGGATCTGGCAATTGCAGATACAACTGACCCTGTGGTGTTTGAGAATTTAGGGCAGAGCAGGGTTCCCTCTCAGGTGAGCTTGCTGGCTGACTGGGGCTGTAAACAAGTATTTGCTAGATGGGGAACAAGAAGCAGGAAGGGTATTTTGCTGGGCCAGAAGAAGGGGAAGAGGCACTCTGCTGTTGGTGACTCTGCCATTGGACTGTGTTAGAGATGAGGTGAAACTGCACTTTGTCACTGTGCTTGGGTGTTTGGCACAGTGGTGCTTGAGACACCCCTTCCTTTGCTGCACTGTTCAACTGATTGTGTGGCCATGTGCTGAGCAAGAGCTCTCTACCCTTGGGTTATACTTCAGGTAGCTGAGGTCCTTGCTGAGTTCTGTTGTGTGGTAGCACTGGCATAGTGCTCTCAACAGCATAGGGAAGGGAAAGCAGAAGCTTCTTGCATCCCATTAGAGATCTGATTTGATAGATGTGCTCAGACTATGCCAACACTCACTGCTGGTAACAAGATGCAAGAACAGCTTTCTTGGAGAGTACCCAAAAGCATCAAGACTATGTAATAGTTGTAAGTGGAGATCTCCAGGTTTATATTTGAATTCCATCATCAGGAACCCAGCCGTGAATCTGCAGCTCTAGTAAGCAAATGAATGTTCTTCCATCTTGGAACAGAAAATAGAATCATTTGAGTGTTATATGACTTGTGACAAAGCAGATTTTTTATGAGAAATGAAATTTTCATTGAATTCTGAAAATGATGACTTGTAAAATCACCTTTTTTATGATTACTTTGATTACTTGGTCTACATGGAACTCTTGTGCAGTAAGGTAGGATGTGGATTGATGTCAAGTTGTCGCTTCTTTTCATGACTGTTAGGATACTGACAGTGTGTATATTAGCACCTAATTTTAAAAAAATCCCACAAAACTGTTCATGTTTGGGATTTTATTTTGGAAGTCCTTTTTTTCTTTGAAAGGGGCATAAAAATTTAAAAGTCTCAGATATTAATAACTTGATTTTATAAAATAAAAGTAGCACTAACTATGTGTCACTGGTTACTCAGAGACCTGCAACTTCATGCAGTTGTTAAGAGTAGGAGGAAATTGGGGAAAGGATAATTGTGATCTGGTGTTTGTAAATATGAGTTGTGTTATCCCCCCCAAAGGCTGTGTTTTGGAATTCAGCTGTTTATGTTTGGTGGGAGAATTCTATCCTCAGGAAGATACTGAATTTTCAGCAATCTGGTAGGATGGTATGTTTAAGACTCAAAAAATAGAAAGGCTTTGAGTTTTGATGAAATAGCAGCTCTGATAGAGTAGTAATCACTTGTCCCACATTTTAGCACCATGCTGGTATAAAGGAATTCATATTCCTTCCATTCATATGTGTTCTGTAATCCTTGATGTGCTTCAAGAAGATGGTAAACTTTATAAGTTGTTTCACAGGCGGTGGAATTTTGATGCAGTAGATTTATGATGCATATGTGGTTCTTCATAGCTTTGTTATATTGAATAATTGTAAAAGTGTGTCTTGGTTGTATCACATGGGGGTTTCGAATTTTATTTTTGTGTGTGTTTGTGCTATATTCAATACACAATTGTAAGTTCTTTCCATTAATTTATTTTCTTTTAAGGACCATGTAAAATTTCTGTAAAAACACATCTTGCTGTTAACTTCAGACTCAGCAGTTGTTCATACTCCGATGCAGCAGGTTGCCAACCCTGGTCTTTTGATAAACACCTCTGGTTTTGTTGTGATGGTTTCTCGCAGGGATGTCAGACTTGCAGGTTTCTTCAGTTTGGTTAAAATATATGACTTTAAAAAGTTTACCGTATATACTGTTTACATTTTAAAATTGAATGAGTTCTTAAATATTTGTAGAGTATTAAGATAACCAGTTCTGGGCTATGAGACATGGATTTGCCTCCTCTCTGCTGAGGCTGGATGAAACAAGTTTCTGAAGCTTTTTGGTAATTCTCCTAGAAACTGTGGGCTAATTGGAAGAAGTGTTTCCAGTGTCTGTGTGTGGGCTGAGGCTGAACTGGCATACTGTCTCTGAAGTAATTTGATTATCTCTAAATCAGTTTGTCTTTTAACTTCATTTTTTTTTAAAGAAATAAGTATTATGTGAATTTCTTTGCCAGGTGTTCTCTGTTAAAGGGAAGGTAGTGCTGTATGACTAGAGAGCAGTACCCACAGCCCTGTTGGAGAAGACAGTGTGTGAGTTGTCTCCCTTAGTACAAGTTGGAAGCTGAAAACTTAGAGAATGCCTTTGGGTTATAGAGTCTCATACCATGATGTGCTAGTAATTGTGGCTAGGAAAATTGTGGCTAGGAAAACGTTGCTTACAAAATTAGTGTTAGAATATTGTCTGAGTTACTGTAAGTTCTTGTTTATAGCAAGTTGTTGACTGCTGTTGTGCAGTTTAGTGCTATTTCTTAAATAGTTTGTCAGAAAAGTTTGAAATTAAGATAAAGGTTAAAACAACTGTTGCATTGTAAACTCTGAATTGTGTAAATGCTGGAAATCAACCATGTTTTTTATTAAACTGATACTTGTTTCTAGTATAATTGGTGTTTGTGTAATGTTTCCAGTATATTCTGTAATAGGTTCGCTTTGGGTGTGTGTGGAGGCATGTCATAGTAAATGGTGGATGAAGAAACTATGCCTTTTGTCACATGTGCTACCTGGTTTTTTATAATCCTTTCTGCTACCTTCACATTCTTTAAAAAAAACTGTTGTTGCAGAATATAGCTGCTTTACTGATTTCTTTGGGCAGATAAAAGTGCAGGATTTTATCTTCTGAATACATTTTAATGTGGAGATAAATAGATAGGGGTCTGTTGAGAAATGAAACAATAAAGAGCTTATACATAACTTTATATAGCTTTATATGTGTGAACTATGCATTTTATAGATAGGAATTTAGATACTAAAAGACAAAAGTTAAAATTCAGCAACCCAACATATTATTATTTTTGATTATTTTTGATCCTTTTTGAAGGATCTGTGATCATTTTACATGCATCAGTTCTGCTCTATTGTGGGTTGCTAATTTACCTTCTACTGAAGACTTGCAAAAACTGGAAAGGTAGAATCTCTGAGAGAAAATTCAGGTAGAAATTCAGTTAGGAAGGATTTCTTAGCTGTATAAATTTAATCAATTCTGATATAGAAAATATGGGAAAAAGAGGTCTTTTGTAGAATAATGCCTATCTCTAGCAAAGTGTATCTGAAAGCTTCTTTGATTGTACTTGACAAACCTTAACTTTTTAAGCCTAAAAACATATATTCCTAAAGGACATAGCAGAAGAGAGAGGAGAAACAGCTGTCAGGTCTTTTTAAGAATAGAGATTTTTGTCACCAGATGATAGGAAAGTTACGAAATGTTTTACTTTTTTTTTTCTTTTAAGTAAACAGCTCAATATCTAATATCAGAAACTTTGTAAAAGGTAAACAATGTGTTTTCTCTTTTTTTGTTTTTTTCTAGCACTAGAAAGTTTGGGGTTTGGCTCCTATATCAGTGAAGTAAAAGAAGTCTTACAAGAATGCAAAACAGTAGCACTAAAGAGAAGAAAGGCCAGTTCACGCTTGGAGAACCTCGGCATTCCGGAAGAAGAGCTACTAAGGCAGCAACAGGAATTATTTGCACAAGTAAGTGAAGCAATGCTTGTCCTGATGAGGTTGGAATAATTAATGCTGCTGGTCTAGGGCCACGCAGACATGTGCACACCTCAGGAAATATCCCCTTCCTTGTGAATTGATGTGGCATCTAGGATGCTATTGACCATGGCCTGTTTGAATTGGGGAATGTGAAGTTAACAAATTAGAGGCTGCTACTTGATACTTCTGTGATTTGACATATAGGACTTTGTATGTGAACATATTTCATATTCTAGCTTTAAAAAGCTGGGGTTTTGCTGCTGCTTGAGTATTTCCAGTCTATCATGGAGAATACATTAAGAGTTAGTTGACAAAGTAGAAGAATAATAGCTGGTTTCTAGGAAATTACCCATTTTGAAGCATTAAAAAGTGAAAATAGCTTTTCTGTTTCTGACCATCAGTGCACAAATGTTATTTCTAATACTTGGAAAGAAACTTTATTCTTGGCAAGACTATAATTGAGTGAATTCATGCATAAATTTTTAAAGAGGCCATTGAGGCATGGAAAAAGCCTTTGCCTGCAAATAGTGTTTTAACACACACACACACACACACACATGCACATTCTCCTTCATCCCAGCCTTATCCCCTTCCAGCTTCTCCAGATAGTTTATCATCTCCCAGTTTGACTAAAACCCGATTTTATTTATTTATTTTTCTACACCATCTTTCTCTTGACTGCTCTCTTAGTTTGACAAGACCATTCTCTAAACTAAGAGATGGGAAAGTTATCTGGTATTTCTCTTTTCTCTTAACCAAGGCCAGAGTCTTATTTTCTCACTTTGCTTACTTTGGTTTCCTCTGATGAAAATGCTTATTCAGTTAATGTCTGATTACTGTGACCTTCTCTCCCCTTTGCAATACTTTTATCTTGCTGAAACTGTTGTTTTTCATCTCATCATGTGCCAACTACTTCAATCTTTATTGCATGATGAATTTTAAGGCGTTTAAAATTTCAGCATACCATGTAGCTATTGCAATGAACTAGTTATGATCAAGTCACATGTGCCTAACTCTTGTTTGACTGTACTAAATTAGAAGGACCAATATGGCTCCTTCTGGATTTTGGGTAAGATTTACAAATAGGCAGTTTGATACCTGTTTTTTACTTACTATTTTGTGCAAGTAACTCAGCATGATAAACAAAATAAAAAAGCAGCAAAACCAAGGTGTATTAAGAGAGTGCTAGCTCCAGAGTATCACTGAAAAAAAAATTGCTGAAACCTTATGCAAGCCACGCTTTGTCTAAGGAATGACAACTTGAAGAATATTCTTTTAAAATTCTGTTACTGTGCCTTAACTTCTAATTTAAGACAGCGCATGTCAGTTTGACAAGATTGTATGAATGCTTTTTAAAAATAGTGTTTGGTAATATGGAAAATGTTTGATTAGATTCAAGGATGACAGTCTCATTTTTCAAAAATAGTAGCTGTGGTGTGCTGCTGGAGGTACTGTAATTAGTCTTAAAAATAGTTACACTAGTGCATGCTTATTTGTTTGTGTTAGTCTTTTAAATATTCTAGAGCATGACACTAATGCTGACTTCTTGCTCTACTTTGACAATACCTGCCTGTTATTGTTATGAATATTTGACACGTTTGGCTTGGATGATGGAAAATATTTGAAGTCAGGGAATGTCTTATCCCAATATTAATGTCTAAGTTTTTGTGCAAGACAAGAGTCTTCATAGATTTGGGGTTTTTTTTGAGGCTTCCTCACTGGAGTTGTGCAGTAAATGGGTTAAGTTTATCAGATGCTTATAGAGCTTCTTGGTCAATCCAACTCAATGGAATTCTTCAGTATGTGGGTTTTTTCTCTCTTCCCATTTCTGAAATGGTGAAGTGTGGCTGTGGGGGTGGGCACTGACAAAGTGATGCATCCAGTGTGAAGTGCTGAGCCTCTGTTTCCTGGAGCATGCAGGTGTATCAGCTCTCTGAGTGTACAGTAAACTTCACTGCACAGGGTCAGCAGGGAGCCCTGTTGTTATCTCCTGTCTGATAAATATTTGTGCCTTCCTATGTGGACAGATGCTGCTGCCTTTCCTTTAAAACTCTGTGATGTCTTTAATTGTGTTCCAGCCCTTGTAACTGTGCTACCACTTGAAGTTTGAAATACTGAAAAGTTTTCATTGAGAAGCAATTTCTACTTCTGTATTTTTTTAACTGCTAGAGCAGAGGAAAATGTAACACTTTGTAATAATAAGGGAACACTCCCCTTTTTTTCACATTGCTAAGTTGACAAAAAGGGTTTGATTGTTTTCCAAACATTATCTTTTGGCATCTTATAGTTTGTGAAACTGAAAAAAAATTTGATGCTTTGGAAAAAATAGGAAAACTCAGTGAGTGCAGTAGGATTAGCAAGGAAATTATAATAGTCTTGGTGATGACGTGTAAAAGTAGAAGAGTAAAATAGACGGGAAATTTTTCATTTTGAGAACTTTTTCTCAATGTTCACTCAAAACAGAAATTGAAGTTGTAACTTTAACACAATCAATTAGTATATTACTGAAATCAACAGGAGTTACCAAAGAACAAGTGAAAACCCTGGTCAGAAAAACAAAGATTCATCAGCTGAACTATTTGAAATGTTGTGGTAGAATCTCTTGTACTTTTCAGTAGAAGTCTGTACCTTTCTGTAGCAGCGCCATCCTCAGTTGTCATACCTGAATTTGAGAAGACCTTGCCTTGCTCTGTTTTGAAAAGATTGCTTAGCAAAGTAAGATAATGGCTTGCTTTGTTTTTGTGATAATGTGTGCCTCTGTGGTTCAGTTAGATGATTTCATAATTGGAAGTTCTGTTATTTGTAATCAACAGAGCAATGCTGTTCTCATCTCTGAACTGTGATTAAATGTTAAGATCCCTTGAAACTCATGTCTAAAGTTTCCTTTGCTTAGCCTTAGTTAAATTTTTCATTAGTTACTTGTTCAGCACAGTCGTTACAGTGGAGCTTAAGTACAGTAGTTTCTGTCTGTTGTTTTTGTAAATGTAAGGCCTCCAAACAGTGGTGTCTTCAGAGGGATATAGCTAAACTTCTTGGTACAAATTATTAAGGTACTTCTCAATGTGGTTTTGCATATGCAATTAATAAAGATAATATTAAAAAAGGAATCTGCAGGTACAGATAAAAATGTATTTAAAGAGAATGTGTTCTAGAGATTCTTCACAAGCTATGTATGGCCTTAACAATTAAATTTCTGTCTCTAGGCTAGACAACAGCAAGCAGAACTGGCACAGCAGGAATGGCTACAGATGCAACAAGCAGCTCAACAGGCACAGCTCGCTGCTGCCTCAGCCAGTGCATCCAATCAGGCAGGATCTTCTCAGGATGAAGATGATGAAGATGATATCTGAAAATCACCAGCTGAGTTGTCTTACGAAGAAATACTTTTCCTGCACAATGGAAACAGTGAAATGAATGCTTACCTGTAAGTTTGTATGCATCGTGGACTGGCAGTTGGTAATTCTAGGGGTGTCTGCTGTTGTGTGCTGTACATGTATAAACTGTCTTTCTTGAACTCTTGAAGATTTAAGGTTCAGTATCATATCAACTTTGGATTTTTAATGGTGTATATGGAAATTTTAGATAGCAGTGCGTCATTTATTTGATCAATAAACAGTGTTATAATAAACAACATGTTTATAAAATATAGTGAGATTTATACAAAAAAGCTCTAAATCCACATTTGCATTTCTTCCCTTTTAACTAAACTATAAAATCTTACTTAGAATTTTTAATTGTTTTTTGGGGGAGTGGTACAGTAGACATAATCTGTTAATGTGAAAAAAGTAGAGTTCAGCATAGAAGAGTCTGAATTCTTAGTTCTTTTTAAAATGAGGATGTATATGGCAATAAATATTATATATGCTCGAATACCACACTTGTTAAAATTTGAAAATTATACATTTTCACCAAGCTAGGAAAAGGTATGTTTAATAGGAGTTGTACAAATTCAGTCTTTTTTTTTGTATAGGGGTGAAAAAAAATAAACCCATGGTTTTATTATGACATCCTTTTGACAGTCCTAACTGAGTATTTCACTTCAAAGACTGCCTGGTTTGAAGAACTAACTCTTCTGTTACTTCACTCCAGTTTAATGTTAACTGTTGTTGATGGTATTTTGTAGTCCAGATTTATTCATATTGTTGAAATATAAAGCTGGAACTTAAAGAAACAAAATTGTTTGTTCTGCTGATGTTACAGGGAGTGATTAAGTATTTAAGCCCAAGAAGGCGAAAGCTGACCCTAACAGCATGTTTGTCAAAAAAGAGAGGATTTATTTAACCTTGATTAGTCATTGTCAGAGTAATGCTAACATTCTCCAGACTAGATTGCCACTGGATTACTAAGATACCTTGTTGAAAGACAACATTTTCTTCACTCAAATTAGTTTGTAGGTAAGTTCAGGTTTCTGATAAACTGTTCCCTAAGAGTGATCAGCAGCAATACACGAAACAGAAATTATGTACTTGTCCTTTTGATAGTTCTGTTGATTTAATGGATGAGCAGCTGTCCTTTGTGTTGAAATAAAGCACAGTAGTGTCCATTGCTGAGTTTTAATGTGTTACTTGAAGTAATACTGGCATATCTTCTGGTACACTAATCTGAGCAGACTAGAAAAGCCACTTGCGTGCTGCTGTAGATGACCCCATAGCTCTCTAACAATGTGGATGCTTTTATCAACTTGAGTCCTCAGTGAGCTGCACTAGTTAGAATTCTTGAGGAGGGCTGCAGAAGTCTGTTTACCTAAGGATGCAAACAGCAAATGGTGGGCCCATTTTTACGTAAAGATCTGAACAAGATACAATTGGCATGTACTCAGATACCAGTCACATAGTGACTTTTGATTTAAATTTGAGATGTGTTAAGTTGCATATTGAATGTGAACATGTCTTTAAAAGCAGTAATGCAGTGAAAACTCAGAAGAGCATTTGTTTGAATATTTAAGTTTAAAAAAGGAAAAAACCAACTTTCCTGGATACTATATAAAATATGTTAGGCAAGGTTTGACTGAGGAAGTGGTTTTCTGTAAAGGTTTAAGTACCAAAGGTAGAAAATCTAGTCTAGTGATACAATGTTAATGTGCAGTGTTGGCTTTTCTAATTTGTACTGTAACACCTTCACACTTTCTATTTTAAATGAATCTTTTCCTTCTAAATAATACTAGGTATATTTTCACACCTTTCTTTTCTGATGCAGAAATCAGGTTAACATTTTACTGCATCTGGTATGTATGGTGTAATGTTTGAATTTTTGTGACCTTTCTTTTTGGACATTCTTGTGCTTTTTCATATGCTGTATTCTTCAAGCAATAAAATTCTGATGTGTTTTTATAAAATTGCTTTTATATTTAATGAACAGTCTGTCTTCTTCATTTCCTTTACAAACAAAAAAAGACTACTTAAAACCCTGTTTTTATTTTGGCTTACTGAACACTTTTTTGTGACCTAAAGCCTGAGTGCTGTTGGATGGCATTGCTCTGCACTGGGGTTGTTATTGCTTGCAAACAATATTTCTGGGCTTGACCTGCTCTCTTTCCTTTTGGGAAGTGCATTTAGTATGTATGTATTTTTATAACCTGGCATTCTGCACCTGAGAAGTTGCACAAAAGCCCTGTAGATTGTGTACCAGCTGCTGAAATACTTTCATAAAGTGAAAGGCCACAGAGAGAGGCTGAGGTAGTAAGAATTTAATTTCATGTAGATAGTCACGATTAGAGATTACTTATTCAGCCATTCTTCCCCAAGAATTAAAATAAACTCTGGCACTTTCAGGAATAATCTCCACTGATCTTTCAACAAACAAATTTTGTATTACTTTGCTGTTTTGCTTCCACGCAGGAGCTGCTCAGTGAAGACAGATTTCAGAATTTATGGTACCCCTGGTACACCAGGTACATAGAGCATAAAGTTTGTTGTTTTGTCTCACAAGAAACATGTATAAGGATGTGTCTGTTTCTTAAATATTGAGTTGATGAAATTATCTGTGGGTTTTCCATAATTACTCTGACAGTCTGTTTCAGAGTGCTCAAGTGACTTTCTTATGAAATCTTTCTATTCTATTACTTTATTAAAGTGCACATCTGCATGACATTGTGGATAATGAATATAGTTGTATTTACTACACTGAGGTACTTTTAAAGGAGTATCTTAGGGATTCTAAATATCAGATGCCTAAAATGGTATTTGAATTTAATATTTGCATGTGGCTAATTGAGCTATGTTTTGAAACACTGGAATTTCTGCCACAATGGAAAATGTCCCTGAAAGTCACAAATATAAATTATGTTCCTCAGATTTTGTAAAAGTATCTCCACAAAGAAGGACTGTGTATAATAATGCTTGGTTGATCATTTTGTATGGGAAGATTGTTTTCATTTGAAACAAAGCCAAGTAAAGGTGACTTGGCATTTGAAACAATGCCAAGTAAAGTGACAATGATCACTGTGGAACAGCCAAACCCTTACTCTGAAATGTGTACCTCATTTTAGTTTCCTAGGGTTGGATTGTGGTTTTGTGTAAGCCATGCACAAAACGATGTAGAAGGAGGAGGAGGGGAAGTGTAATATGAAAGATAAAGCATACTATGGTGAAATTTACTTTTGGTATTATACTATTTACCTGTCTAACATGGAAAAGTTTTACTCTGCAGCTTTACAGCAAGAGCACGGCAGTGGGATGCTGGCCAGTGTTCAGATGGATTTTGCTTACAATCAGTACTAGGTCTTTGAGCCCTCAGACTTGTTAAAAGGACATCCAATAAATGTGCCATCTGGGACTAAAGGAGGCTGGATGGCTGCAACTCAGTGATGAAAAGGACTGTCTCTGAGCCTTGATGTCGGCCCATTAAGGTTTGCCTTGCCGGCAATCAGGACCAATAGGTTCCTTTTCAAAATAGGTTTGTGCTTAGTTTGAAATTTTTTTCCTGATTCAAATGAGTGCTTTTTGTTTTGATTCCATGCTACCATTGCTACAAAAATCAGTAACTGAGAATTTCTTAATGGTTTTGGAAGTACTTACTCCAGTTCTTGGGTATGTGGGGCAACAAATGTGCTAGAGCTGTGCATTTCTGGAAAGAAACAGATTGAGTGGAAGTGTTCTGTGGTACTGTGCTGTAATACAATTGAAGCCTATACCTGGGGAGTGGAGGTTTTGCAACAAAATAATTAGACAGTGAATCCAGTTGTATACACCTAATCCCATACATCAGTCATGGATAATCCGATAAAGACAGATTTTGCTGTGTGGATGAACCTAGCAGAGACTTCAGTAATCTGGAAATCTGTAATAGATGATGCTTCTGCATATGTTGGGGAAAGAGACGTTTGATTTTAATTCTTCACGGCTGTGATTTCCTGTTGCATCAACTGCAGGAATGCATGAAGACTTGTATCTCACAGCTTGAACCAAAAGTTCAGGTAAGGATGGACCATACTTGTTACAACCAGTTTGGGTTTTTTTCCTGCATTTTAAATGTGAACAGCTACTATGCTGGGGTGAAGATTTATAAGAGGCATATTAAACTATGTAAAGATTACACTTAATTTTAAGGCTGAATGTTCATGTGGTTCATTTTTGTAATACTTCAGAGGTTTTTTTGTCTTGTTTCGAATGAAATAATTGGTTTCTCCCTCAGCCCCCACTCAGGGTGACTAACATTGGAGTAGTAATATTGCATGGTGTAACTTTGAATGATTTCCACTCATTTCAGTAGCAATTAGTCCAGTTTTGCTATTAGTTTGAAACTTACTGGTCAGTAATCATAAACTTTTACATCTTCAAAGCATGATACAAGTATTAATCAGGTATGGGCAATGTTACACTGTGCTTTGAAGTTAACACTTTCACATGCTGCAGAACTAAAAGGTGGTACACTATGTAGAGGAAAAAGATGTTATCTTCAGGGTAGGGTGAATCATCTGGAGAGCAAATAATTGGGAAAACAAACAGACTTGTAAAAGTCATTGTCGGAGATGAAAGCATTTATTTGGAATAGCATAATGCTTGGGATTGCTGGTTATGGACCAGGACTTGGTTTCATTAATGTTCTACTCAAGTTCCAATCTGTCAGCTCAGTGAAAAACCACAGCTGAATTAGAAATCAAATTCAATGTTGTTTTAGTTTTAGGTAGTTTGTTTTCTCAGTTAGGCAGCAGTGTAATCTATGGAAGAGAAGTAATTTTGTCAGGGCAGTGGCAGTGTTAGTAAAGCAAAATCCGACAGTCTTCACCATCCCAGCCTGCAGTAAAGGAGACATCACTCTGTAAAAATCTTAGAAAATATGTACAAAGGAGTAATTTGACGAATAAATATTTTTTTTTATTTTACTGTAATGTAAACACCTAACTGGTGCCATTTTCACACACAGATAAGCAGGTAAATATCAAAATTTAAATTCAGTTGCTTCTTAAGTATGTACTTACATATCTCTTTCATATTATCTGATGGATTAGCTATTCTATACCTGTGGTAATTTAATTGTCTGGGATTGTTGGGCAAGTTGGATGCAACTAAACTCATTACTTTTAAATCATTAATAACTTGGTTTTGTTTTCAATATGTTCTAGTGTTGGAAACAATCATTTTCATTTCTACAAAAAATTTACAGTTTTTGAGATGCCTTTGTTTAAAAAAATACAGTTCTAAAAAGGTAAACAAAATAAAATGTTATGGACAAAAAATTAGTTTATCTTGCTACATTATTTCATTAAAATGAAGGGACAGTTTTTGAGTGAATAGGAAAAGGTATTTATCCTATCTGCAGAATGTGAAAATGGGTCTAAACTCAATGTCACTTCTGTTAGCAACTTATCTTTTCCAAAATGTGTAAAAAATACTATTTTACCTTTTTTTAAAAGTGCTAGTGGATGTTCTGAGGCAGGAATCACCCTTCAGATGTTGCTCTCAGGAAGGCGATCGGCTGGCAGGCATCCCTTCCAAATGTGAAGGATCTGGGGCATGAATCACACAGTCCTGTGGGAAGAACTATAGGAGCAGGCAAGCCTGGAGGGAGGACATTTCACTGATTGCTTTAACGGTGTTTTTGGTTTAATCGTGTGCCAAAAGGATTGAGAATTGCCCATTCCCCTAAAATGAAATCTCTAGTACTGACTGTGTTACAATAGCATAATTAAAAGTTTCTCCTTTATGGACACAGGTAAAGCTTCTGAATGCTGAGAGTTTTCAAACATATTTGTGTTGGGATGTATTTTTGTAACCTGCCTTAGTGGTCTCTATATTCCAAGCCAGAGGGGAAATTTATTCCTCAAATTGAGTCAAATTTTTTATTTGATGCTGAAAATAGTGCATTTTTTAATGTGAAAAAAGGACATAGGAAATAGTGACATGATAATTTCTTTTTGTGGATTAGGTATTAAGGACACAAAGTAGCAACACAACCCTTATGTTCTGTGTATTTAATTTTTGGAAATTCATCAGCTGATGAGATCTGAACATAAGGAGAGTTCTCAAGACAGTGGTAAATCCAAAGGGAAAAACCTTGGCTACTAGAAGATGAGGGTGTTAGGAGGGAAAAGAACAGTCTTAATAAGTTGTGTATATTCTTCCCTTTGCATGTAACCTTTTCTCAAAGGGAAAAATGTACAAAGACAAAGGGATGTGGAGGAAAAGCCTCTTACTAGGATGCAATTGGCTACCTATTGAATTTGATCTGCCTTTGAAATCCAAAGAGCAAGCATTGCACTTTGAATTTAGTTAAATAGAGCTTCAAAAGCGTAATGTCACAAAACCAAAATGCTTTCATCATTAAGTAATTTGTTTTTGGTTTTGTTCCTCTGGGATTATTTGAAAATTTCTGCAGTTAGTCTCTGATCAGAATCTCACTTGAAACTAACAAAAATTATAAACTGACTTGTAGCTATCTTTACTAATGTGATATGGAGACATAGAAATGTAAGTAATGATTTGCTTAGTGGGATATCCTATGCACAGCACACTCTTCTCATTCCCATTGTTGATTTATTTCCTGATTCCTATTATTTTAATGTGATTAATAGTGGGAAGGTTAAGAGTTTTCTTTGATATGTGAATAACTTTCGAGTTTCCCTACAGATTATGATCCTTTGGAATTTTTTCCATGCATCAGTTAAATGTGGTATTATGCAATGGACATCAACTTTTGCACGAAAGAAGGAGGAGCCACCCCAGATGTAAAATAAGGGAAGGACACGTGAAATTAAACCCCTGGCCACTGAAATGAAGTCCTTTAAGGGAGAGAAGTGAGGACCTGCAGTTGCATGGAAGGTAGGACAATTAAGGGTTTCCCATTAATGTAACTCGCAGGCGCCCAGTGGGACGGGACCGGCAGCAGGAGCAGGGGCAGCAGCCCCGGAGCCGGAGCAGGAGCCCCGGAGCAGGGGCAGGAGCCCCGGAGCAGGAGCAAGAGCCCCGGAGCAGGAGAAGGAGCAGGAGCCCCGGAGCAGGAGCCGGAGCAGCGGAGCAGGAGAAGGAGCAGGAGCCCCGGAGCAGGAGCCGGAGCCCCGGAGCAGGAGCAGGAGCCGGAGCAGAAGCCCCGGAGCCGGAGCAGGAGCCGGAGCCGGAGCAGGCGGTGCCGTGTCCGTGCCGCTGCCGGGGCCGGCCCTGCCGGCAGGCGGCTGTCGAGCCCAGAACATGGCTTTGGGCTGTGTGTGCCCAAACTGCTGAGGGTGACCTGAGCCGCTCTGTGCTGATAATGTGCGAACCGGTTCTAAATTAAAACTCGCTAGGGAGATTAAACAGTAACCTAGGATGCCGAGCGTGTTCAAATGTTTTAAGGCAGATTTTGCACAACTGCGTGAACATTTGTTTCTGATTGTAATTCGAAGTCAGATGATAGTAAAATATTACTTAGCAAGTCTTAAAATGGGTGGTGCTGATCTTTGCTACACAGTCATCCACTATTCTTTTTTCTACAGCCTGAATTAGTACCATGACAGTCTCCATCTTTTATTATTGATACATATGTCAATCATACACTCTGCTTGAAAGCTGCTATTGATGCCGAGAGCAGTGACTGCTCAAGTTTTTGGTTGTTATCTAAAAGCTATAATCTTTATGCCTGTAGACAATATGGTAATGAAGAAAACCCTGAATATAGAATTCACCATGGCCATACTTAACTCTGCACATTAGATACAGCTTGATGTTCTTTTAATTTAAAGGAATGTGCATGGAAGGGGTTGATGGGAGAATGGAGAAGACATGGGTTAGGTGAACTGGAGGTAACAGAAATTAAGGTAGCAAAGCCATTTATGGTTATGTTTTGATATAATTCTGAAGAGATGTACAATGGAAGCAAATGGATTTATAGTATTCAAGCAGGCAATGCAAGCATTAGAGAGCTGAAAATCATATTTTAAAGTAATGATTTTTGCGTATTCCCTGATATTTTGTAGTTGTCCAGCTTCCAGGTTGGGATACAGTTTATATTATTAAAAGGAAATGGTGAATTATCATGTGATAGTCGTTTCACTGCGAAAAAAGTAAATTCCTGTGAAATAAGGCTGTTTGTACTTATAATATTGCTAGCTGACGCTGATTGACAACACATTTTCTCTGCTACATATGGCAAGGAAAGATGTGCTCTTGGCTATAGTGCAGGCAAAAAAGTGAGCACAGGATATTTTGTAAAAGCAGATGGAAGTTCTCATTTTTCTCCTATTTATAGCTAGTGTTTGTAGTGTCCTTTCAGTTCTGTTATCCAGTCACTGTTGATGTATTTCTGTTTGCTGAGATGAGAGGGGAAAAAAACCCAAGCCTTTCTTTTGCCATGTAAAATTCATTTCAGTACAGGAATTGGACTGGAAAAGATGAAGGGACACAATTCTTCCCACAAAAATTCAGAGACAGGAGAAAAATTAGGATTAGGTCATTCCAAGCAGTGGCTGAGTTTGCACTAATAAATGAAATTTTCTTTCTGCCTTGAAGCAGGAGTGGTGTGGTCTAACTAATACAGTTTCCTGGTAATTTTCTGCTTTAAATAAAAAATAAATCAGTACTCAGAGTAAAACCATAAGTTCATTTTGCCTAATAGCTGAAATAGGAACCGAGTGGAAGTAAGTCTCTAGGCAGATGCTGAGCTCCCAGCAGTTTGCATACTGCTGGTTATGGTTAACCAGCCTCTGGGAGACACAGGAAGCCTGTGGGGAGCTGGGCACAAGCTGAAGTGTCAGGACACCTATTCTTTTGTCTCAAAGTATTTCCTGAGCTGTGAAGTAACAATTACCCACTCACCACATGGAAGTGTTATGAAGTGTTATTCTTTAAAATTAGAGCACTTAGAGTGACGGTGATGGGGGAAATACATGTGTAAAGAAAGGAGGGCACTAAATTCTTTTGGTTTTGAAGCAGAAAGAGATAATATGGTTTTTGCAACCTTTCTTTTTTGTGGAGTAAAAATCCTATTTTAATATGACGAAGAGACTGCTGGCTAGCAGAGAAAAGGATTAATGGCACCTCACACTGAGACAGAGATATTTGGAAGTAATTTGTTTGGTCCTGCTGAGTTTTGTGGCAGTGGAAAGCTAAGTGGCTTCTGTTGTTAGAAAGTGTGCCCACAGGGAGTGCCAGACAGCTTTCCTGCCACTCCAAATTAATGATTCAGATTGTTTTTCTGCCAAGATAATATCCTTAGGTACACTTGGACATTTAAGTAGATTCTGTTTAAAAGTGAAAAGAATTAACAAAATACACAATTACTGTAATAATTAGAATTACGTGGATTCAGTCCAAAAGCAGAATTGGGCAGTTTTCTTTTAAAGCCTGCATTAATGAGTCAATGATGGGGGAAGCATCTAAATATAAAAGTAAATTTTCTAAGCTAAAAATAAGTAGTCATCATCTGCCAGAAGAAGCTAGTGGTTTACAAGGATATTAGAACAATGCAATCTATCATGAAGCCTTTGCTGCGTGTAAAATTACTTGAATATGTCTTTAATATGTTCTTGAGTCCCTTTAGTTGCATCCCCTCCTCCAAATGATGATTTTAAGGGTGTGACTAAGAATAAAACCTATAGGGTAATATTTGTTTAATTATTTCTAGGCTTAGGGTCAATTCCATTCCCTGATAATGGAAACAGTCAAAATTCTAAGTGATTAATTTTAACATTTCTGGCAATATCCCGCAGAGATGTGGTAGACTCTTCCCCTTGTCTTACAGCTTGGTCATTTCACATCCTCAACTGCTGAACTGGAGGAGAGCATGGCTCGGGATTTATGTGGGAATCTCCTAAAGCAAGAGTGTGCTTAAGCAGGAAAACGGGGTAACAGTGACTGATGTCAGATTTCTCACTAAGCTGAAGTGGTAAGTATTATGCTGCTAAGACTTCTTTATTTTTAAGGAATTAAAATTTGTTTCAGTCACATGATCTTAATATGAATTCCAAATTTTGCAAGAATTTGTCGAAATGCTTTTTGTCTCTTAACTTCAAATCCATTACCTGTGTAGCTTATTGTGATCTATGATCTTTACTGATTGACTTTTAGTTAGGTAAGGATGAAATGCACATCTCTATGTATGTACCTGATACATATATGTGCTTCTGTTTTTGAAAGAAATGTGGGTTAAAAGCAAACTAAAAATCAGAAAGGAATCTGGAAAATAGTTGTGGCCATACTTAAATTCAAACATTAATAAAACCACTGAAATATGTTGGAAGAAATAGGCTTTGCACTTGGCTTTTTGAAATCTTCTTCATCCCTTGAGGCAGATTTTGTGCTAATTCTCTACAAAATGAGAATCACAATGCCTGCAGAAACACTAGGTTGGGTCCCAGAAAGAGCATGTTACTGTGTACAATTTCTAATCAGCCTGCCTTCCCAAGTCTAACAGTTAACCTCCAAAGATGAATAATTAGCCAGGCTGCAGCAGTGCTCTGGTGCAATGATAGTGTCCTGTTCTGGTGCTAGCTTGTTCAAAGCCTGCTCAGTAATATCTGTGGATTGCTCCTCTTTATTGTGTACATGTGCTCTTAAAAGGCAGGGGTAGCCCAGAGCTGCTGTGCTAACACCTGTCCTATTTTACACAGTATTTCAGAGCAGCCTCTCAATCAGTTCTGGAGGTTGTGAAGTTACTCAGAATCTCTGGAACATCCTCCAGCCCCCAGTGCTTGTTTTACCTTTGGGTTTGTAAAGGTGTTTTTGGGGAGAGCTGCCTGGAAAGAAGGAATCCTGTTTGTCCTGGGAAAATTGCTAAAATTAAGCTTTTTAAGCATTACTGAGTAGCTAAATATTGTATTAATGTACCCATGATGCAGGCTGCAGTTTCCTTCCCCTAAAATGTCTACAAATGACCAGAAAACATTTGATTTTGTTACATTGCTCTAAATAGAAAACAAATCATGACATGTTGAGAATGTTGGCATTGCACGTTTTGCAGAAATAGGAGTAATTAGTTAATTCTTAAATTAGAGTTAAGAAGGTTCATGTATCAATCAACCAACCACAAATATAAATAAAAATAAATAAGTTTATGTAATGCATTGAAACTTTATTGATGTATATTTAATGCAGTGAAAGGCCAGTATTTAAATTTGCATGCCAATGAAGTGCCTGATTTCCAAAGCTTCTGACTCTATAGATTTAGAACTTAAGATCAATTTTCCAGTAGATTAATTTTCAATACTTTATTGGGGCTTCTAGAGTTCAAAATTTTAGCTCTAAAGTTGTTTTTCTAGGGTTCATTTTTATTTCTAATAATATATATAAAAAAATCATATTT
>VXAX01001391.1:440155-550119 GCA_013399835.1 Leptocoma aspasia | reverse complement strand
GGCGAAGCAGCCGTGAGCTGGGGCACGGAGCTGTGGGTGAGTCCCGGCTCGCCTCTCATTGTGTCTGAGATTCGCCGCCTTCCCTTGTCTGCTCGGGCGGCTGCCCCGGGGAGGCGCGGAGCGGCCGGNTTTTTTTTTTTCCATTGAATTAAATACCTTTATCGGTATTTTGTAGTGCAGGTCTATTAGTCTCTGGAGGAGCAAAGATCTGCTCCAGGCCGAGACAAGCGGTTGCCCGAGGAGCCGGGGCAGCCGTGGCGCTGCGGGCGGAGGCGCTGGGTGGGGCGCGGGGCTGGGAGTGCCGGCGCAGCTCCCGAAGCCACCTGAATTAAGTTGTGTCTGATTATGCAAAATGAAGGTGTAATAGCATCACGTGTACTACGTGGAGAAGCCTGATTTAAAGGTATTTAAGGGTTACTTTAGTGTTTTGCGTAGTCACTTGTACTTTGCTAGGGTTTGTAGGCACGATGAGAATTCAGACAAAATACGCTTTGTAAGTACTGCTGACACTGCTGTAGCAGGCCTGAAATCTAAAACTGTTGTGACGCTGGCAATGAGGAGTAAGTAAGTAAAAGCTGTGATTTACATTGGCCACACAAGAATGTGTGTGTAGCTCATGCCTGTATGAGCTTCAGGTGAGAAGTGAGTGTCACTTGAGGAGAGTGGGGGCTGGCATTTGGGTGAGCACTGTCTGTAAGCACTCGAATAGGTATTGCTTTAGAAAACAGAGTTTTACCATACTCATATCTCCTCATTTTTGTAGCCTCTTAACTGTATTTTTTTTTTGTTGAGGTTGTAAATAAGAGTTGAAGGTTTTATACTCTGTCTTGTGTTCAGTTTTGTATGAAAGTGCTTGTGTTTGTCCTGCGTTTAAGAAACATATTCAAAAAGGATGGATTTTGACCTCAGACTTCCTTTTAATGATAGGCATATAATTCACAGTTTTGTGAAACTAGCTGAAGTTTATTTTGACCTACTAAATTTCTTTCTAAGTCACTAATTCTTATGCATTAGTTGGAAGAAATAATTCCAGAATTTTAAGCTGAAGGTTTTACTGCAATACTTTCATTTTAGCAAAATTTAATGTATTTTTTGCTTGATATCTGGAGATGACCTGCAACTCTTCACTGAGGTAACTTCCTGCATGAAATGATCTGTTTGTAACTATATAACTAGAGTTGGACAATGCAAGTTATTACATGACAGGGTACCTTTTAAATTTTTTTTTAATTGAATCTAATAACACTTTAAAAATCTACTATGTTTATAAAGCAAACTGGTTTCTTAGTTGGAAGAATATTCAGTGCTTCACTTGCTGTAAGAAGTATTAAACTTTAATTGTTTTAATAACTTGTGCTGGGCAAGTAAAGATTACTTTTTGGAGATCTGGCACAAAATAAAATTCATTAAGAAACATCTTAAATCTAGGTTAAAAACACAAGGAAAAACAGTATTGTGGGTCTTCAAAGACAGGGCTCTGAACAAGACAAAAACAAACTCTTGGACCTGTTTGTGTTCTGGTGTAGCAATTCCTTCATCCTCGCCTGTTGCAGGCATCAGTGGATGCAGGAGGCAGCCCCAGCTGCTCTGTGTTTGGCAGCAGGGGCACGAGCTGTTCAGTGCCCAGCTGCAGAGAACTCTGCTGCTCAGCTTTTCTGGACACCTGGCTGGACCTAAAGCTCTCCTTCAGCAGTGCTTTCACCTCATAAAGTGGAATTGGTCAGGGTTAAGGCTGGTATCTAGATCATAATTTTTGCAAACATTTGTACTTATGGATGTATGCTTCGCTAATTCATTGAAGCAAATGTGATGATTCTGTATCAGGCTTTTTTAATATCTCCTTAACTCTGCCTTCTTAAGTTGTAGCCCTTCATGGTGTTTTTTGATATTTTATGCTGATACACAGTTCTGAGGTATTTTTTAAATTGTTCTGGAGTTTTATACTGTATGATATTTTGGATACAGTAAAAAACTGAGTATAGATGAATATAGAGACAAATAAAGAGCTAGAAGAAAAATTAAGGGATAAGGAAAGCAACTCATGTCTGGTATTTATGTGGTAATGATTAAATATAGCAATTCTGTTATTGAAATGATACACATGCTAATTAAATGGTTACATCAGGGACAGGACAAATGAAAGATTTTCTTTGATTGGCCAGTATTTTCTAATTCTTTAAATTTGGCAGCCGTTTGTTTTTCAAGCAAGTTTTTTTTTAATGAGTACACCACCATTCTCTGAAGTTAGTGTGCATTGTACAGAATGTGTATGACTTGATTAGACTAAAGCACTTGGTGCTTTTCAGTGTGTCTTGGCAAAAAAGCATGCTCATTGTTGTGGTTTTTTTTTTTAATAGCATTTTATGAAATAATGTAAATTAATAATAACAAAATAAATGTCAAATCGTATAAACCATCCTGTGATTAGAACTGTTTCATTCCACAACATTTTCTGTGCTGTGGGAAATGTGCTCTGCTTTTCTGCTTTCTTATTGCAATAGAAAATTTTGATTATGCTTTGGAAGTAGTATTCAACAAATAGTTTATTCTCGTTGGTGTGTGTATCTTTGTGGTCACTCTGCAGGACGTTCCTTAAGGTATGACCACACAGGACCCAAAATAGTTTGGTGAACTGCTTTGCATAATATTCTCTTAAGGGTTAGAACAGAGCATAGAGCACTGGCAAGTCTTGTCTAATTCAGCTGAAATATATTTTACTATTGGGTGCCAAATTTTCCTATCTCTGTATAATTTCTTCATAGGTAACATTTGTAAAGCAGTCATCATCTGAAGGAAGGTGGCAGATAATCTCAAAGCAGCATTGCTGCACTTCATGAGTAATAGAAAATTGCTGCTGTTTATTTAGACACAGATACTTTTCAGAATTAACTTTTTGGAGTTTGTCATACTTTTTTCAAATACTGCACACTTATGTTCACTTCATGAACAGTGGGAGGGTTTATACATTGAAGTTGTGGTTTGACTTGCATTTTTGCTTTATAAAGTGCCCTGACTTCAATCACACTTTGCTGCAATATCCAAGGCAAGAAGAGATAGATGGGACTAAAATTGGGGTGGGGTTTAGTAACTTTAAATATTTGGAAATAAAAATGATAGATTATGATATGTTTAAGAATCTTCTCAGCATGAGCATCTGTTCAGTGTGAATGTTTCTGTACATCTGGAGTTCTTTTTGTGGTGGGTGTAAAATGTACAAATAGCATTAACATAGAATATTTTAAAAATACATCTTGGTTTTGTGCTGTTAAATTGAATATGTAGTGCATTTGCTTTGACGCTAAAGGCTTACTAAGCTTTGGAGACTGGCGTGTAGCTGATAATGAAGTTCTTGGTGTAATGAGAGGAGACTGTGATTGGCACTCTGAAGTGGCTTCTTTGGAAATTAATTAAAGAGCTTGTGCTGTCTCTTTAAAAAAAAACCAAAACAACCAGGAAGGATGTTTTTGGACTTCAGATGCACGTTCTGTTGTTCCAACCCCTGTGAACCCCTTAATAGCAGTTGGCAGAAAAAGAGTTTGAATACCATGTCAGAACATTTTCAGTCTGTAGAACCAGTCTAGCCATCTGTTTCTCACCTCTTGATAAATATTTAAAACAGAAATTTTGCTGAGGGCTTTTTGTGCTGAGATTTCATGATTAAAAAGAAATGGCTATAGAAGATTTAATGATACTATTGTTGTGAGCTCCTTGGGGCCAGAAGCACACCATCTTTTATATTAAGAAACCACTGGCACTGTAGAGTAGTATTTTAGAAATTAGTTATGTTGGACCAAAGAAAGATCAAAGTGTATTTGGTGGTGTGATCTTTTTAATCTTTCCTTAAACAAAATTCATTCTGTGCATAAACCCAAGTTCTGTTTTTAAAAATATTAAATAACTCAGTTGCATCAATAATTTTTCAAAAGCTGTTAAAATTTTTCTTACGCTTTCAATCCTGCTTTCAAACATTGTTTCCTTCTTGCTTTAAAATCTTAGTCTTTTTTTGTAGAAGGTAAATCATGTGGTGATGTTGTCTAATCTTAAAAGTTGTCAAGTTTAATTATATATGGAAAACATCCACAGAATGTAAATATGAAAGAGTTAGTTTCAAAAAGTAGCTAACTATTATGTAGCATACTTCTGTTGTAGTAATTTATTGTATTTTTGTTCACTAGATTAGAAAATTTATTTTTAGCTAAATAGAAGTTTTTTTCCCAAGCTAAATAGAAGTTTTTTTCCCAAGCAAAAAAAGTTTTTCTCTTGAAACTGAGAAACCTTCCTTGACTGTTAATGTGAATGTGGTTATGTAGTTACTAGCATTGTTAATACAGATAAAAAAACCACTGTAAATAATTCTATATCAAGCCATATCCCATATGGAAGTTCTTATGTGCTTTTGAATCTTAATATTTTGTGAACTTACTTTCCAGCATGCTAGCATATACTCTGTTAAAGATAATACTCTGTTTAACAGGGGGATTTCGAGAGATGGAGCATGGATTTTTTTTTTTTTTGTCCCCAGGTTTCTCCATCAACCTAACCCAAAGATTGCAAGCAGTGCTCTATAGATTCTCTCTTCAATTGGTACTCTTGCTGTTGTGGTCTGCAAATGTGTGCAAGGAACGTGTCTTGTGGCTGAAGTATAAGATTACAGTGTTTTCCAGATGCATGGGATGGTTACACATTTCCCCTGTCTTGGGTGACATGCTGGATAAAATGCCTAATTGCTGTGAGGTTCCAGTCTTTCACAAGCAGTATTGTGTGGTTTACCTCATCCTGGTGAAGACCTGAGATTTCCAACTAGAAAGTTATGTAAGAATCAAGTACTTAATTATTGAAAGTGCAGTTCCTTTAGGCTTTGCTGTGAAAACCATTGTACTGAGTTTTAGTTGGAAATGTTTGTCCATATTTTTCCAGCAATTGTCTGGTTCGTAAACATCTAACCTTTTTACTGGTTTTTCCAGGAAGGGGTGTGTCATTGTCATGAGACTTTATCAATTTGGGTTTGATGTTGAATTTGAGTGCATACATGTGTCTTTGACTATCTATTTAGAAACTGGTTTTTTTTTTTTTTTGAGTTTTGAAAACGTTATAATCTGATATCTATTAAAAAGGCATCTGTTTTTATTTATGGCCCCACTTGTTTACGTACTTGGAAGTGTATATGCTTTTCAGTGAAGCTTGTACAAACATACATGGGACTTTACCAATCTGGAAATTCTGAACACTGGGAAAGTATTGCTGTCTTGTAAAAAATGTATGCAGTATCCTTGTTCATAGTACCAAATCTGAGAGTTGCCTGTATCAAGATTCTAAATGCTGCAGCTGTCATTTGACTTCCTGAGTGAGAATAGTAAAAAGGTTGTTGGAGATTGCAGGATCTTTATCTCAGCCATGCTGAGGATTACTTTAAAGTTTGTATCTGACAAAATAATGATCTCTGGAATGGCAAATCCCTCAGAATTTGGGATGGAAAAAAACATTGGAAGAGAAAAGTCTGTTGGCAATGTGCTCATGGGCTGAGGGTTGCCCAAGTAGGTATGATTTGTGCTTTCAGCTGTTTGCAGGTAAATACTGGAAGACAGAAGGTTTGTTGTTATTGCTTGTGTAGAGAAGTCACTGATGCTGTAGACGTACTGAAGTCTAATATCTAAAAGTTAATTAGTGTTGTATTTAAATTAGTTCTTATACTGGATTGTTCTGGGTGAGACCCTCATTTGTTAATATAGTATCTTTAAATACTTAAGTCCTTACATTTGCAGAGCACTTTTTAGTGTTCTCGGTAAAACTAGTAATTTAGTAACATAGCGTGTTATTTTTTTTTGTGGAGGAGAAGTTATTTAACACAATTCAGATTAAGTTTTCATTGTTCATGCAACACATGTGCATACTTTTTAAAGAACTTGAATTCTTTTTGGTAGAGAAAAGAATTCCCTTATGTCCAGATATGTTCAGCTTTTTCCTTGTAATGGTGAACAAACTGTTCAGTGAAAGCTGAAATTCCAGTCAGATTGTTTCATTTTGCCCCTAGTGAGTTTACGTACCCCAGTCCCAGTGCTCTCTTGGCAGAAGGTTTAGAGGTTTGTCTTCAGATGTATGTCAGTGCTTCAGCTGGATGGGAAAAGAAGGAAAAAAAAATGTATTATACTAATAAAACCCTTCTGGTTTTCATTAAAATGCAGACCCTCTACGCTGGCTTTGTTTATGGAATTATCTGCAATAAGTTGTTGCGTTGCTGGGGTTTTTTTGGAGCTACAAGTTCTAGTCTAAGAGGAGAGTGGCAGGAGTATTACATTTCCTGCTAGGTGACTAGAACAGGAAAGGGCTTTATTTTAGGTGTACTAAATTTTCTGAAATTTTCTACTGTATGGAAATCTGAAATAGTTACATGTAAGATTAATGAATACCTTTTTGTTGATTTTTTTTTTTTTTTAGTCAGAACTCTGCTTCTGCTTTGTCATTTACAGTGAACAGGGCATTAGACTGATGAAACTGCTTTCTGGCATTGTGCTTTGTACATTTGCCTGTAGTTTTATTACTGTTTACATGTTTTGAAGGAGAAGTGCAGTCTTACTGTAAGCTAAAACGCTAATACTGCAGGACCTAAATTTTTCTTGGGCTTTAATGTGGAACTCTTGTGTCGTTTTGGGCAAATAAACTTACCTTTTGTCCCTGTTAGTTGGGTTATAAAATTGGAATATGCTTTGTTTCTTTTAATCAAATTAATATTCTAGCAATATTTGTAGAATACTTTAACATTCTTTAATGTGTAAGGGCACAGTAATATGGCACTTTAAAATGTGGAAAGTAACCTGTGCACTTTTATCCTGGTTTTGGAGGGGGTAGAGTTAATTTACTACTTAGTAGCTGATACAGTTGCTGTGATTTGGATATTCACTAATGTTTGTTCCAGTGGCAAGTACCATGTGAATCGCTTCTTCTTGGCTGGTACACAAGAAATAGTACAACATGCTGTTTTGTAGTTCCATATAAAGTAAAAGACAGTTTTTCAGCATTGTGCAATGAAATTACATCCACTGGATTTGAGTTTGGAGTTATTTAAGTACTAAAGAACTTCTGAAATATGACAGCAGTTGCACTGGAGAGTTGAGAGGCAGCTTTAACTTTTGGCATACTTGAAGTAACCAGATGTGAGTGCAGGTGATGAAGATGGGTGTGCCTTTTGGATCTCCATCTGCATTGTAAATCCTTTGTAAAGAGAGCATTTGATTGCTGGATTCTTTCTCATGATGGATGCCCAGTTCGAGTGGGTGTGAAAACCTCACTTTATATATTCTGGTTGGCAGAGTAATTGGAGGCTGTTTTCTTTGAACATGAGTATGCTTCATGTACACTTTGTCTTTACCCCAGATGCCTCATTTCTTTCAGAGGAGGTCAATAATGTTTTACTTTTCTAATAATATTTTCAAATAAGCATTTGGTCTAGGTGGCATGGGGTTTTCTTGTGGCGGTGAGTGGGAAAATAATTGATGTGTGTGAACCCCACACAACACCTGTGCTCCAATGCAGTTGGCTGTCTCTACAGCAGGGGAATAATCTGGAAGAGGAAATTGTAGTATTTATAATATCCAGCACTTTTTAATCCTTACAATAAATGGATAAAGTGTTCTTCAGCGATCTGTTATGGCATCTAATTGTCCTACAAATTTTTCCCATATTTATATGATGCCAGTCACAATTAGAGGAATATTTAGGGTATTTGACATTTGTAATCAATTGATTACAAATTGACATGTGTAATCAATTTGTATCTTTTAGTGTATCAAAATACACTTTAAAAAGTGTATTTTATGATTGTATTTATGTAGGACCTAGTACCATTAGTCACGTAGTGTCCTTGTGTTGTGCTGCATTCTACACAAACTCAGTATAAAGAGCATCCTCAATCTAGTTAACTTTGAGTTCCAGCAGGGGCTGGCTCATGTAATGGTGGTGCCAAGTGGGAGTTGTGCAAACCCCAATATTGTTCAGCACATGGGCAGTGATCTCAACTGCAGCCTCTCAGCTGTTCCTTTTGGTAAGCCTTGTGAGCAGAGGGTGGCAGTGGGGCGGACCTTTGTCATGTTTGCAGGGGATGAGCACCCAAACAACCAAAGAGAACGCAGGAAATACTTTTTGATAAGTACGAGGGAGTGTTAGTGTCTCAAGTGAAGCAAACAGTAATCCTTTGGTATGATGAGGTAATAAGCTGGAATCAGCCAGCAATGCCCTTGAAAATGAGGTTAAGAAGCTGATGTTTGATATGATAGAGAAGGAAGAGATAATGCTGGGTGAAAAACATGTGGGTGAAAGGATAATCTCTGAATATCAGAGAACAGGATGTGGTGTGGTTGAGAAATGAGATGGGTAGAGAATGCCTAAAGATTGCAGATATTGGAATGGTTAGAAAGAGACTGATTAAAAAAAAAAAAGGAGAAATTGTTAACAAGTTTTAGGATGGACATAGATTTGAGATTCAGGAAAGAAGTCTAATGATCACGTGAAAGAAAGGTTAATGCTTGAGACCTTAGTGTAAAAGGCATAAAGCAGGAAAGTGCAGTAGCTGCAAAGATATGATCTGCATTATAAGCTTTTAAATGAAATGTTTTATCTTAGTTTTTCCCTGAAAACAAGTTCAAATTTGTGATTAGTAAATGGAAGACTGTTTGAAGGTCCACTAAGGACGACAATTTTGTTCTGTAGAGTCAAATATGGGTTGCCTCGTGCCCCAATACCTACTTTTTTTAGATCCTAATAGTGGAGGTATTAATTTACATATTTAATTTTACCAATACTTATTCACTTTATGAGCAAAGATCTCACAGGATCAGTGAAACTCATTAATGTGCTTGAGACTAAACAGTGTATTACCAGGAAATTTTCAAAGCCTTGTTTTGTTTATGAGAAAGGGAATATTTGCGAACTAGCTCTACCTGTAGCTTGTTGTTGATGCACAGAATTATTTAAACCAGCAACAATTACTGATGTTATTTTCTGTAATTTAATGGATCTTTTTATAGCCTTATGAGTTTTGACTGCTATGAACTGCACGTTAGAAGAACAAGGATTTGTACTTGGATTTATGAATGGTGAAAATTTTATTTTCAGAGTATTTATAATTTATTTAATTAAAAGCTTTGTCTCAGTAACTGTGGTTTTTATTATCTGGGAAATTGGCTAAACAACATGATGACATTTGAGATCTGTGCAATATGGTGAAGATGTTACAAATTTGTTTGGAGGAGGGCAAGAAAAGGATGAACTTTTCCTGAAAAGTTCTCCAGCATGTTGTAATAAAATGGTGAAAACCAGACTGGAATATCTGGTTAGGTTTTGTGTCTAAGAAGATGCCATGTTTAAAGAGGAAAACTTAATTTCTTGAAAATAAATAGTAACTTATCAGGAAAATCCAAATGTTTGGGATTTTTCTATATTGTAGTAATGTGAGGGGAATGTAGACTGTACAGTTCTATGAAACTTAAATAGAAATGTCACCATGTGAGGCAAGCTGAGCAGTTTTGTGAAGTATCCTGGCTCTGCATGGTACTCAAATATTTACTCCTGCAGCAAGAGGTGTGGTGGTCTGATTAAGTGTTTAGGTTGAGATTGAGGAGACAGGGGTTGTGGGTTATTTGTTTTGGTTTATCTTGATTGCTTCTTTGTTTTGTAAAAGCTGTGAGGTCTTTTGTGTTATTTCTGCTGAGGTTTTGCAATCACATAAACTAGATCTTTTAACTTATCTCCCCAGATTTGAGACCCTGTTAATATTAAGACCTCTCTCTCTAATAACAAGGGTGACTTCTTTCCAAAATGGCTTTTTAAGAAACATGTTCACTTTGGTGTTGGTGCTAGGGAGAATAATTACCATCTTTCCAGGAACAGGGTTGCAGTTCTCCTGTGCTAGCCTAGCACTTGAGAGAACCGAGTGGATTTCCCCAAGTTTTGTTCTGCATTCCTGAGGGAGAAGCAGTGAGGTAGGAGTAGTTGAGTGCAACAAGAAGTTTTTACTGGAAGAAACATCCACTTAGTGGATTGGAAGTGGAGTTTTGAAGAACTAGGGTTTGGCTCTGAATATTAAAACTGCAGTTGGTGCAAACAATCCCGCAGCTAGGCAGTGTGTGTTACCTGCTCTTCCTGCTTGGATGTCTTAGCACGCAGCGACTTCCAGTTATTTTGGTTCTGCAGCATTGTCTCTCAGTTTCACTGAAATCTCAATAGCTGAACCGAAATAATTTTCTTAGAAGAGTTAAAATAGTCTTAAAGATGAGATGCCAGTGGTATTTAAGCTTAGTGATTCTTAGATAAAATGTTTTTCCATGTTCTGTCTGCCTAATACTTCAAGGCTGTAATTGTGGGCTGTGTAATGAATACATTTTGACATAATTTGTATAAATTCCCTTGCAATTTTTGAGAAAACATGTAATTATCTTAAGGTGGTCATGCTGAATGGCCGGAATTCATGCTTTTTACAACAACGAGGTACAAGGGAATATAAATGCTCCAAACTCAAGTTTGAACCTTGAGTTTTAATTCTAAAGGGAGAGCTTTACAGACCTTTATGCACACATTAGATGGGAATACTGCTGTTAGTTTATATATACTGTATTCTGAGAAATGGGAGTTTTAAGACCTTATATGTAAATGTTTCTTATGATCTTGATAGACTTTTGTAGTACTTTGTACTCAGCATTTCAACTTCTAATCATGTAGACATAATCAGACTGTAGGTCAAACATGAAACTTGTGGCTTTCCTGTCTGCTTTTCTTCATTATGTCATTGGAAAAGAGGTTTGGTTTTTTTGCTGACTTGTGTTCATATGTGGGGAGAGGATCATGCTTCCCTATCTCCCTAGTTCATCTAAGAGTTGTTTGGATGTTGCCTGTTACCCTTTCATGTTACAAAGACAGCATAGCTTTTCATCATGTAGGTGCTTCCTGTCCTTTCTTAATCAGTGTAAAACAATGTTTCATGTGGTGTAAAGGGGTTTTTGTTTTTTAAGGAAGGTGGTGAATTTTAAAGCATATCTTCAAGAGCACTTTGCAGATTTTTCATTTATTTTCAGCTGATTTAAATTATCTCAAAGTAGCACAGTGTGTAATGTAACCTCATTGCAAGAAATATTTTTTAAGATACTACTGTATTTTGCAAAAAGCTGATAAGAGCACTTGAAAAATATAACTAAAAATCTATGTATTCCTGCTGTAGTAAAGGGGTTTGAGGCTTTGCTTGTAGCTGCATCCTTTATCTTTTGATAGTCTCTGCCACTAAGGCTAATCCAATACTAAGTTTATAGCAGGAAATGGCACCCTAACATCTTAAACAGCTTTTTTTAACCATCAGATTCTGCTTGTATTTGTTCTGAAAACATTTCTTCTGATCTGAATTTGCTAGAAGTTCCTAACAATTTACTTGCTCCATTTTTAGTTTGTTTAGACTATCTTATGTTATTTCTATTCATCATCTTTCTTTTCTTTGATGTTACGATTCGTTCAGTTGCTTCAGCAGCATTAGTTTCTGTATTCTGCTTAGCATTAACTTCTATTTTATGAGGAAAAGGCATGGATAAAGAGGATGGCAAGTTAACAGTGAAGCAGTATGAATTACACAAAGTTATTTGTGAGCTCATCTTCTGGGGTACAGCATGCTTTCTGTGTGCTTAAAGTGTGCACTTTTCTTCTGGGCTTTGTATGATCTGTAGAGGTGTTGCTGAAGGCTTTCATGTTAGTATTTCAGAAGGCTTTCATAATAGATATTTCCATATGAGGAACCCTTTTCAGTAGCTGTCATTGCTTTAACTTTTTTGAGTGGAAACAATGGTAAATGTTTTAGATAATCTCATAAACTGCACATTTAAGCACTGTGTTTTGACTTTAAGGATAGTGTATTAAAAGACATTACTAGTAAAGCTGTATTTAATACCAGATGACACAAAAGGTAGTATTTCTTATCCAATTAATCTGGCTGGAAAGTGCTTACTGTTTCAGCTGCAGGTAGTTTATTTGAATTGCATTTGGTGTGCTGTTGCCCTCCATTAATATTGGAAATCCTAAGTTACATCTTGGAAAACACTTTCATTCAGTATATTCTCCACAATTTTATGTGTCTGATTTCATGTCAGTATTTGCCTGCTAGCTGTGTATTTATTGATGTTGTGGCCCAGTTTAATTGTTACTCAGTTTTCTGCTGTAATTTCTGGGATTCTGCTTGTTTCTGTATGAGTTCTTTACCTATTGCACCTATTTATTTGCAAAAACCTATTACTAGTTTATACATTAGAGTTGTAAAAATTAAAAGAATTGTTTCCAAGATTCACAGATTCAGAAAACAGAGATGACTGTGCAGATGTTGTCATAAGTGTATTGTGTAGTCTCTCCAGTTCTGTGTTGAAGTGGGGAAAACAGTTTTGCAGCATGGGTGAAAAACACTTTAATTTGCATTTTAGTTGATTGTTGAGTTTGGAATCTTTGATGTGAAATGTTTGCAATAAACATTGAGCGACAAAATTCTGTGTCAATCAGATACATGGCTTAGTTAAAAGTATTATTGTTAAGATATTAGTACATGTTAGCTGAGCATGATTTTAATGTGGAAGTAAAACAAATGTCACTGGTGTTGGTGACAACCATTTAAGGTGGGTGCTGAGAACCACAACAGTTTCTAGAGAGCATTAAATTATTTCTAAATTGCTCTCATGTTGTTGTCACTATGAAGTAACTAGTTGATACATTTGTTTTATGAATGAGCTGGTTTGTGGAATGCTAGAAATTCAAGTATTTATTTTATGCTACTATGTATTCTTGAGAGGCATAAAAGTTTTTGATTGTTTGTATGTAACCAGAAAAAAAGAAACTTTAATTTTATTATCATGAGTGTACTCTAATTGCAGCAGGTTGGTAGCAAATGAATTTTTCCAGCCTAATGGACTAATGCCAAATGTGTGCCAGCCTGATGGACTAATGCCACTAGTGCAGGGCACATCTCATGTGAGTTGATTTATGCTTATATATATATAAAGTCTAATTTGAAAACTGAATTTTTAACAATTACAGTATTCTACATAGTGAATTTGTAGTAAATTACTGTTCTGATCTGCAATATTTGCTGCAGTTGAATTTTGAGCTACATCTGCAGTATATCATTGAGCCCTTTTTACTGTTTTGCTCTTTATTATTTCTGATTTGGTAATACTGAAAAGTCATTAGGAAAGAAACCTAGTAATTATTTACTACAGTAGTAGTTTTTCTGTGGGTGTGATCAGTGGAACAAGATGCTTTGCATGGAGTATAGAATTAACACAATGTTTAAAATGCTGCTGTTAAGTTGGATTCCCACAATATTTCTTTATTAAGGCAGAAAAGAATGTTCTTAGTATCTGCTGTTGGAGTAAACAGTGAAGTTATGTCAGAAGGGTAAGCAGTGCAAATAAGGCTTAAAGAAGGAATTAAAAGGGAAATGGTGGATGAACAGGAGTTGAAAAAATAAGAAGAATAAAAAAAATCTAAGAATAAAAAATCCTGAGAAATTATGAGAGGGAGAAAGTGGCAAAGATGCTTCTGTTTCAGTCACAGAATCATGGAATGGGTAAGGTTGGAAGGGACCACAGTGGTCCAACCTCTCTCCTCAGGCAGGGTCATCCCAGAGCACACTGCACAGGATTGCATCCAGATGGCTCTGGAATAGCTCCAGTGAAAGGGACTCTACAAGTGCTGTAGGCAATCTGTTGCAGTGCTCAGTCACCCTCACAGTAAAGAAGTTCTTCCTCGTGTTCAGGTGGATCTTCCTGTGCATCAGCTCCTGCCCATTGCCTCTTGTCCTATTGCCTGGATCCATCCTCTGGCAGCTCCCTTCACACACTTTCAGACACTGCTGGGGTGCCCTCTCAGCCACCTCTTGGCTGGGCAGCCCCAGCTCCCTCAGCCTTTCCTGGTGAGATGCTCCAGGCCTTCCATCATCTCTGCTGCCTCTGCTGGAGCGGCTGCAGGAGCTCCCTGTCCTCTGCTGAGGGGCCCAAACTGGGCACAGCACTTCAGATGTGCCTCTCTGGCTGAGTAGAGGGGCAGGATCACCTCCCTTGACCCACTCACAATGCTTTTCCTAGCATTGTCCTTCTTGGCACCGCTGGCTCATGGACAGCTTGTTGTCCAGCAGGACCCCCAGGTCCTTCTCTGCAGAGCTGCTCTCCAGCAGGTCAGCCCCAGCCTGTGCTGGGGCCTGGGGTTGTTCTCCCCAGGAGCAGGACCCTGCATCTGCCTTTGTAAAATTCAGGTGGTTCTCTGCCCCTCTCTCCAGCCTGTGGAGGCTCTTCTGAAGGGCTGCACAGCCCCTGGGGTCTTGGCCTCTCCTCCCAGCTTTGTGTCATCAGCAAACCTGCTGAGGAGGCATCTGCCCCTTCGTGCAAGTCATTGATAAATAAGCTGAAAATACTGGGCCCTGTTTGAACCTCGAGGTCCAGTCACAGATGAAGTACTGAGATTTGGTGCTTGCTCATCTAGAACGTTCAGATCTCCACTGGGTCTTAGTGTGAATACTCTTCTATTTTTATCGCTTTAGTCAGGAAGGAAATAACTGAAGAAGGTAGGCTTCTGCTGAAGTACCTTTTAATTTCTACATTGACTATTCATTTGACTCTTGAAATGGAATTGGCTCTCAAGGAAGAAATTGATGTGGTGTGGTGTCACTATTGCCAGTGTGACCCTGTCGTTCATGTTTATTTCTGTCCTGAATGTGAGTACTGAACTGGTTCAGAAGTATTGACATTGATTATACTATAAATTTGCTTGCTTTCAATATGGAGCTCCTGAAGTGGTGCAGTACTTATGGACTCCACTGTCTTTTTAATATGCTGGATTACAGAAACAGTATGAAAAATGAGCTGTTAGGAGTTTGGACTTGGTACATGTTTTGGAAAGAATGAGGAGCCTAGCAATGATGGTTCAAAAGTGTGGGTTTTCTTTTCAGAACACTGAAGTTTGTACTCAGCGTTTTTGTGTGCAACTTCAGTGTTCAAATACGCTGTAATAGGGTTGTTTTACCTTTTTGAAATTGTAACTTTTTTAATGGAAGTGCATATGCTTATGATTAAATTACATCACTCTTCTTGTTTCCTTTGTAATTCAAGGAAAAATACCTTGTTAACCAAGGGAAACAGCAAATGTACCTCCTCTGATAAATCAAATTGTACAATTGATTTTGTACAATTTGATTTATCAGAGGAGGTACATTTCTACTAGAAATAGAGGTTTTATGAATAATGTTATTCTTACAGTACAGGTTATGATTCTGAAGTCTGTGGTGAAATATAGGAGGACTTCACTGTATATTTCTAGGCTCATATCTTAAAAACTGAGAGAAACTGATACACAGCACAGTTGTGTTACATTTTAATGTTATCTGAATCACAAAATTTTGAAAAATTCCACTGTTTTGAAGGTGCCAGTAATAACATCTGGTTTTAGTTTAAATTCTTTATTCAGTTATGTTAATGTTACTACGAGTTTTGCTTCAAAAACAATGAGTACAGTAGATTCCATTGCAAATAAAGGACGTGGGGGGTAGTGTTGGTTTTCATTTTGTTTTGGCTTTTTGAATTTGGGTGTTGTTTTGTTGTTTCTGGGGTTTATGTGTGTGTTTGGTTTGCTTTCTGTCAGGATATTTATCTGTGTCTGAAATAATGTTCTAAAGAATAGAGGAAGGCTCTAATTTACTGCCATGTTAATATCTTTTTAAGTGTATGGATCTGGTTTTATAATCAAGTTTGAAAAGTATTTACTGTTGTTAGCAAGATATCTGTGAAGAGAAAAAGATGTGGCTGCTGTAGTCTTTCTCTTGAACACTGAAGTGTATTCACAGGTGACACTGAAAAGGGAAGTTCACTTTATGGTAGGACTTGTTACAGAAAAATCCTCTCATTCATTGGGTTGACAAAACAAAAGGTACATGGCAAATCAGTTAACCAGTTAACAGCCTTCCAGTTCTGTAACTATTTATGTAACTGGTCCTGTGATCTCTGGTTTTCTGAAGTCCTGAACAGTGTCTGCTCCCTTTTAGTGGGGAGTGTGCTCAGAACGGTCCATGGTGATTAACTCTGTTAGTATTTGCAGCCCTTCCTACACCATAAAAGGCTAATGATTTATTTCAATAACATGGAAGGGCTGATCAAAATACCTGTGTATAGGTATCTTACTCTGAGTGGTTTAGAAGAGCAAATATTTGTTTACAAGCTATGAAGTTATGGTTGTATCCTTAGAACATCAATAGCAACAAATGTAAGGTGTATGCCTTTGTCTTAAGTCTGTCTGATGGGAGCTGATAGTAACACTAGGAAATACCTTCTCATATTCCAGCTGCATTCACTATAGCTTCTACATACAGGATGAGAAGTAGTTTAGACAGTTTATCAGAGAGATGCTGAATGAGGAGAGTTGTTTTTTTTTTTTTTGTAATTTTGTCTGGGTCTCTGTGCTTAGAGCTAAAAGATTTGCGTTACAAGAAGAACCACTATATATTCCTGTACCAAGTTCTTGGAGGTTTACTGGGTATTGTAATTACAACTACTGTGAGAAATTAACTAAAAGTTAAGAGCAGGATATGTTTGTTATATTCTTGTCCTGTAAGTTTTATTTTATTACTTCATTGTTCACTCCAGTTGCTGTGTAGAAATAGTGCCATGAAATATGTTTTTTTAGGGAACTGGTGACAGGAGTTTAAGATTCTAAATAATGTGCACCTTCATTAAATAAATAAGAGGAAAGTTAGAAGGAACATACCACGCATATGTACCTTGCTCTCTGTGTTGAAATGAAGTTCTACTGGTGATACTCAGTGCCTGGATTCTGTATGGATATTTTTACACTATATTGGTCCTAATTGTCAGAATCATAAACAATATGATTCAACCCATACCACGTAAGTTCTTTTCTTTCTGAATATTCTATTGAGACAAAGCCTAAAGATGCATCTTTTAAGTGTGAAACACACTAAATTCACTTGTCTGCCTGGGATTTCTCTATCATATTTGTTAAACAGTTTATAACTTTTAAGTCAGTTGAAAATGGTATCCTACAGTCTAATTAATAGCTGAGCAGATAAATACAAGGAAGTGATATTTGGGTGAGAGGGAAGTTGCCACTCTCCCTTCTTTTTCACCTCCCCCATCTGGCAGAAGGTACTTCCTTGTTTTAAATTTGTATCAGGCATCTTGGCTTTTTGATGAGTTCAGAGCTGTTGACCCTGTTATAGTTTTAAACTGTAGCAAAGTCTATAGAATAGCCTCTTAAGTAATATGCAGACTAGGTTATTTTAAATGTCACATTTCAGTTCAGTAAAACTCACTAAATAGTGCAGTGTAAGCTGGGTCTCATGGTATTGCAGGTGGACATGTTGTAATAAAATTTGTGCAAAGTTGTGTGTGCATATGCAGAGCTGGTAGATCTTGTTTTCTGAATTTGTGATGTAGGGAATCTAGGTGTTCTGTAATATTCCATGTGCAAACCTTCTATCTTTCCCCTATTGTCTCGCTTTATAACATTGAGACTACTCCCTTCTTGTCTTGAGCTCACTGTTCACTCCCTTCATGTATGGAGAGGAAAAAAACCAGTGCATACTCTGCTTGTTAGATGCTATGCAAGACTGGCCAGAGCAGGAATTTAACCCTTCACTGAAGAAGCTGTCAGTAAGTGAGATCCCTTTCTTGTTTTTACAAGTTTTGAAAAAACAGATCCTCACAATTCAAAAATAGATTGTCACATGTGCAAGAACTGGGGAGTGTCAGAGTTGCTTGCTCAGTCAGTCTCCTGTGGGTGCATTTTTAATAATATTGTGGAAGTATCTGTAGTTGATGGAGAGGCAATTAAAAGTTTTGAAAGGTTTCAGTAGTTACAGCAAGGGTTCTTTAGTCATACACTAAAACATTCACCTTGTACATAGTGTCAAGTCATGTAATAATATTTTGTAACTGAAGAACTAGATGATTGTTTACACGATTTTTCAAAAATAAAAGTCTTGCATCAGTGTTTTCCAAGGCAGGTAATTTGTTCTTGCAGATTTTCTGTAGGCTACCATTAATCATGCAGTAAATGTGCTGGTTTTGCACAGAACTTCTGCTTCACATGAGGCCTCACGTGGCTTTTGGTCATACAGTAAATTCAGTATTCTGCTGCTTCATTGATTTATAACCTCACTGCTTTATAATCTGTTATTCTAGTGTTACTGGGAAGATGGGATTTTCTTCAGATATTTCTTATAATGAGCAACAGCATCTCTAAGTATTGTACAAACTGTAGTAGCATTTTTTTACTGTGATACATGATATTGCACTTACTTCATTTAGGGTTAAACATAGTCTTCCTGTCTCCTATTTCAAGTGACATAACTAGGACTAAAATGTACTTATGCTTCAGTCTGTTTATTAACAACCTTCAGCCATTCCCAGAAGACTCAGGAAGTGCCTGTTTTCTGGCTTGCCTATGGTGAAAATAAGATTTCTTGGTGTTTAGGGGAAGGGACATAATTATATCCTTTGTATATGCAAGGCAAGTGTAATACTGCCCCCCCCCGTGTTAAGATGGCAACTATTTTAATCCAGTAATGCTCGAAAATATGTGGTTTGTGATCTGCTATTGTCTTGGATAGAGATGTTTGAAAATGGTCTGTTTTAAGTTAGTGTGGGAATTAAGCTTAAAATAGAATGTGTTTCAGAATTAAGCTTTGGTTCAAATGCAGATAGAACTCAAGTATTCTAACAATCTCTATTAAGAATACATGTGAAAAAGATTTGGCTAAGTTTCTTTAAAAAAATTCTTCCTGATTAAAAGTTGAATGAAATTAGGGGATGATTGAAAGCTAAGTGAGTGAGTTGTGATCCAGTTTAGAGAGTAGGATTTCCTGATCTATATTTTATGTATGCTTGTATTCTAGTGATACTTACTTCATATTAGTGTGTGTGTGTGTACTTTTCTCAAGTGGTGGTGATAAGGGAGTCCATTCTGATTGCTTGGGACACAGTACTTACCTCCTTCCTAGCCTGTAGGTAAAGGTGTTACAGCAGATACACACCCCCAGTGGAGAACCTGTTCTCTGACAAGCACCATATGAAGAGGCTATGATGGGTAGCAGAGAGGAAGGAGACCTGGAGCTGTGTTCTGGCTACTACACACTATGTTGGTAGAACTTCCTGAGGAGGAAGAAGTGGTGTGTTCAGGGAATAGCCCTCCCTGCAGTGTGTGGCAGGCTGTGAGCTGCTGTGGCACTACAGAGCGGGGTCATCTGAGTGAAGAAGAGAGCAGACCTATAGGCACTGCACAGAAGTGATGTTTTCCTTAAGTTTGCATCAAGATTCAGTGAGGCAAATACACTGTTCTAGTTCTTATGAATATGACCATCTGTTAAGAATCTGAAGAATTCTGGAGATTATTCATTAACAGGGCAAATAGGAGTGGTTGTTGAGATACCCTCTGGGGCACTGTGCTCCTTTCCTCTCTTGTCTCAACATTGGTGTTCAGTTTCCCAGTTGTGAACTTTTTCAATCAGTTTGCTCTGCTGGTAGGAAACTCTTGCAGGTAAAGTCTAATGATTAGTCCAACTCTGATCCATTCAGTGGCATGGGTGAACTGGAGTGCACAGCTGTAATCTCTAATGTTTTTCAGCTGACCTGCTAATCTCTGAAAGCAGAACTTGATTCTTTTGTAATTATGGCTGCTCATTTCAAAAGCAGTCACAAATGTTTCCACACATATTCTGTGGCAGATTCCTGTCCTTTCCTGGAAACTAAATGTGACATACCTGTGAAGTTGTTAGGTCTCAAACAAGACATCCCCTCCTGCTAGACCTGACTTTCATCTGGAGTTTCCAAAGCAGTTCCTTTGCTGCTGGTCTGGGGACATCTTTATGGAGAAAAAGTCTTTGTCGTTGTCTTCCTCAATTGCAACTCTCCATTTTTGGCTTTGCTTTAGGAAGCTAATTTGCTGTATACATTATCTTACAGCATGGCTGGATCTCCAGTGGTTCTGTACTTTCTTGAGCTTTTCGCTCACTTTATCATGCAAATGTTTCTCTAATCATAGAAATTGACTTTTTAAAATAAAGTTGACAGTGATACTGCTTTTTAAAAATACATGCTAAAGCTTAATAGGCAAATAGACTTTTCATACTGTGTCGATACTTAAAATGTTTGAATTTATTAAATCTTTATCCCTCAGAGCAAAGTAGTCTTCTGTCCAGCTAAAAGTGATTTTTTAAATTCCTATTGTTTTCCTTTTGCATATTAAGCACTGTGCATCTCTAGCAGAGTTTCTCTCTTAAGTATTTTCAAGCTACAATGTACTGTTAATACCAGCGTCTTAATTTTTGCAAGCAAAGTAGCTCCATGTCGTGAAGATCAACCTACAAACTGTTTTCAGAAATTCTTTTTAGGAATTATTCCTCTTTTCATGTCTCAAAAAGGCTAGCAGATTTTCTACATAGTATCCTGTACATAAGCCTGTACAATCTATAGTGAACTTTTGTTTTAATATGAAATTAAAATGTGAAGTACTGTTTAATTTATGTATATGAACTTGTAACTTTTTTCTCATCATAATCTGAGTGCCTCTGCTTTATTTCCAGTGTCACTATGGCGTTTGATGTTGCTGCCCTGAACCTTCTAATTGATATTAATCTTTTAGTCTGTAAAATACTTAGCCTTTAAGTTTGCTCACAGCACATTTTTTCCTCTCTCAACTGTAATACCTAGATTGTTTTCAGGAAGGAATGAGGTACAATTTGCAGATTAGTCTGGAGCTACAATCCAGAACTTGTAGAAAGCAGAAAAGCAAAACACTTTCTTTTTTGTTCTTGATATAGAAACAGCTCTTTGTTAGTTTTTAGACGTGAAGCTAACAGGGTGTTTTGAAAAGATAAAGTATGGTTTAGCTGGAAGCAGCTTTTGTCTGCCTGTTAGGAAGAAGCACATTGCAGTTGCAAGGAAAAAAGAAAGACCAGACCAAATTGGTAATTATGAAAACAAACAGGCAGGAATACAGAGGAATGATAATCAGTTCAGACAGTAAAATAAAAGAGCTATTATCCTAAGATAGAAAAGGAAGCAGGAATGCATAAAGATAGAGACAAAAGTAGAAGCCAAAAACAGACAGTGAAGAGGTATCCACGAAGAGAAAGTGAAATGTATTGTCAGAAGTAGATCAGTGTAGCATGCTCTAATTAAAATACAATTTTATAATTAAGTTGTCCTGAAGACAAATAGGGAAAGGTATAGTATATTATACTGGTAACTTCTCATTAATATATTTATGGATGATTATGGTTCCCATAACTTTTAATGTAGCGCATCAGGTAGTTCTTTGTACAAACACTGCAAGATATTTGTTTTGTTTTTAGAAATAAAGGAATTTACTTGGAGATACCTCCAAGTAAAACAGTGACTCATTTGAAGGCCTTGATCATTATCTAAAAATAAAAAAAATAGCACCCAAGCTGCATAATGTTTCATAATTCAGCTATTTCCTAAGAGTTTTATGAAATCTTAATGTGTTAAATAGTCACTTTAAAATGTTTTGTAACTTAAAATATTTAACTTGAATTGAGTTGGGTGTTACGAAGCAGTCTGTTTTTCTTCTGCAGTGCTGCTCATGCAGGCAAAAAAAGACATTATGCAGAATTTAACCTGTCATTTAAATTCATCCATAATTCAGGTTCATTTGATAAACCCTCATGGGCATTAATTGAGTAAACAAGAACTGCTAAGATTGGTATTAAGTTATCTAATCACCCACATTTTCTCAGTTGGCTTTCTGTGGATTTGTAGTTTTGTGGTTAAGTCATGGCTTTTCATAAGGTGATAATAAAATACATTTATATCCACAAATGCACTGGGGTTTTTTTGATACCAAATGTTTTGATTTTTTTCCCCCCTGAGCCAAGACCTGATTGCTGTTTTTCCATGCTCTGAATACTGGCACAGTACATATTTCCTTATACCAGCCTGCATAAGGGTTAAGAATTTAGAGAGCAAAAGACAGGATTGAGTTTTTAATCTCCCACTCACTGACTTGGAAGTTTAGACTGGCTGTGCAGTCTGGAGAACAAAGAATTGGGAAAAAACCTCATCTTGAGCTAGTGCTTCAAAAGTGCTAAGAAGATCACTTGGGTAACTGCGGGCTAAAATTGTGGTCAGATAAAAGTATGGAAGTAATGATGTACAGTTGAGTCAATAGAGAATAAAATGATGGTAGAATAATAAATGCAAAGTATCCTCATTTCAAATAAAATGTTTTATTAAGTAGATGTTGCAGATGTAATTAATTGAGGTAGGTTTCTGAAACTTGTAAGTCAATGTACTTCAATGTTTAATGTGATTCTTAAAACTTTCAGCTGTATTGTCTGGAGGTCAGTGAAATGGGAAACTAATTCGAAAGCAATTTGATGTTAATGCAGTTAGCTAGTTTACATACTGTAAAGGAATAAATTAGTGAAACAGAAGGATTTTTTTACAGAATGATACCACAATCCTAGCTTTAAATGCAAGTAGATTTGCTTTCTGAAGTTCATGGAAGCTGGGAACATGAACCCCTTTGAAATCTTAATCTTGTTTAATGTCTTTTATTTGAAACTCCCACACTAGTCCAGTGTCTGGACTGGTAGCTTTGGGAAGACTAAACGTCCAGTATTTATGCTGTAGCATGCTCATGCCTCTGAAGAGATCTCCCATGTTTTTCTTTTTGTTGGTTCTTAAGGCTTGTTTGGAGACAAGTGTCAGTAAGAGGAGGAGGGCAAATCTCGAGTTTAACCCAGGAGAGTCTGTTTTGTCTTGGGTGTGAGTCAGGTTCACTCCTGGCTTTGATGCTTCAGGTCCTATTTTTGTAAAGCTTCCTGGTATCTTCAAACACATGGTAAGTTTAGAGCTGCAAACCTGGAGTGTTTATAACATTGATCTCTGATGCCAGTAAATAATCTGGAAGTAGATTTAGGTAGGTGACATTTGTTTTGGAATAGTCTGTTTTGACCTACTACAAACTTCTTGTCAAGTGTCAGATTTATTTGTTTGTAGTGGAGAGGCTTTGGACTACATTCCACTTTTGAGTGGGCAGTTTCTACATAGGGCCAGCATCCATTAGCTGACCTTAATTGCTTTGATAATAAAGTCCTAAAAGTGATTAATAAAGTTTTTTACAAAAATTGTCTGCTCAGCTGGCAAGGGTGTGGGCAGTTACTAGACAAACAGCAATGTATATTTGCTTGGAAATATTGTTGAGAACATACTTCATTATCAAGGCATAGATACCCAGATATTTTAGGATGTGATTTTTTTTTTAAATAACATTTTGCTGATCTCTAGGTAATGCAGTTTGCATATTTCTTATAAAGGAGCTAGCCAAATTACGACACTGATATATTTATTTTGAAATTACAGACCTAAATTTTATTGAAACTGTTTGGTCTATTTTCTTGTCTGTACAGCATTGCCTGATTTTTGACCCTTTTTTTTCCATTGAAGACATCACTTGTATCTCAGTGCATTAGTTTGGTTTCCTTTGTAGCAGTCTGGAAGATTTGCTGTTTGTGTTCCAGTACAAAAAGGAAGCTCTTTGCTTAATCAAGGCCCAGAGCTCAAATGAGAGCTTCTGGAGAGACATTGAAAGTAAATAAGTAAATTTATGACTCCTCTCTGGAACCCTTTCTGAAAAGGCCAGTCCTTTTTGCTTATTTGTTGATGTTGCTTTTATCTTCTCCTAATTTATCTCAGTGGCTTTACAGAACAGTGTAAGGTGGTTTTTGTGACTGCAGACTTTCATTCACTGGTTTATTGTTTATAGAGAATTTGAAAACTTGTGAAGTTTGTGGGATAATCCAACAAAGCTGTCTTTGCACAGAACATACTGTTTCTAGAATCACATGAAGAAGAGGAATTAAGGGGGGAAAAGTTTTTTGTCATATGATCAGTGATGAAATCCATGTAGTAAAGCGTGATAGCTTGTCAAATGTACTTTTCATATTAATAGCAGATCTTGAAGGAAGTTTGAGCAGTGGAGTCCTTTTTGTTTCAACGAAATTTTGGAAGGCCACTGTCTCTGGTTGCATGTTGGAAACATAAGTAATGTGGTGTTCCCTAATGCTAATGAAACTTTAGCAGCAAATGAGAGCTTTGTGGTCTAAAGAGCTTAAGTAGGACAGCAAAGGCTTTGTTCTGCTGTGTGCTGAAGGAAGTCAGCTCTTTTTAATGGTATTAGGTGTTGACTTCATGCCAAAAGCATCTTTTACAAACTACTTTTGGATGCTAGGTTAATTTTGTAAGAGTAATTACACAAATGAGTGGAGTATAAAAAGTAAAGGCTTCCTGAGATTGATGTATTTTTATGCCTATTTGCAAATGTGTTTTGACACCATAGCCTGGTAGTTGTCTCCCTATTCCCACTTAGCTTCTCTAAAAGCAGTAGCAGAAATGTCACTTTATTTGACATAAGCTATTTTGAGTGGAAATGTCCAGTTGGTGCAAAGTGCACATATCAGAATAATGTGAGATACAGGCCATGGTTTCCCAAATACATTGAAATCTTGTCTTCAGTCCCTCTCCCATCTCTTGGCTGGTTCTGTGGTGAAACATCAGGGAAAATGGTTGTGATTTGGGTGGAGAGAGTCGTGCAGAGGCTGGTGGTGGAAGAGGATGGATGCTTTTGGTTGGCAGTGCTTGCGTGCCATTGGACTGACGTGTCCAAGGCACTAATGGTTGTTAGTCCTTGGTGTGGGATACTGGACCTGCAAGGCAACATTTGAGGGCAACCTTAGTCTGTTATGTTATTTTTATTTTCATTGGTTATATAGCTGTGTTCACCTGGTATCTCTTTAAGTGAATACATGTTCCTTGAGTCTTGCAATGTTTTATGGCATTTTTTGATTTAGTTGTAGATCATCCTACTGCATGTTGAAATTGAACTTAAATTGCTAGTGCTAGAAGTCTACATCATTCATTAGGTTCAGGCAAGCTACTGAGTCTGCAAGAGATAGCATCTGATAAACAGCTTTCAGAGCTTTTTCTTGTGCAAGTTAATTAAACTTTGAACTTAATTGCTTCCTTAGCTTTTTTTCTAGTTTTTGCTTTTTAAGTTTACTGTGAAGTGTATTTGGATTCAGCCTCTACAGGACGCAAACTTTGATGTTTCGGTTATTTGGTAATCCAAAATTACAAGTAACTGCTAATTTTAAATGCTATTGTAAGCTGAAAAGCCTTGATTTTTTTCACTGTGGTGGATTATTGTTCATAAAATGCAAGTATGTGTTAGACTAAAAATGTTTGCTAGGCGGTATTTTGTATCTTTTTCTCCTGCCTAGTTCTTCACCCCACTTCACCTTCCACTTGTTTTTTGACTTTTCAGCTTGTCCTAATTAGCGTGTCCTCCTCCTGTTGATCAGTTCAGAGTGCAGTGAAAGATTGGTTTTGAAAATGGTTTAATGTATTAAAAATTCCCCAACTTTTTTTTTTTTTGGAAATGTAGTTTGTTTTTGGCTGTTTCGCCTTTTTGTTTTGTGCCTTTAGTTTGCTATAACTTTCTTAATTACCAAGGACAGGTTTGCTTTCTTTGGAATCTCCTGCTAGAGCCGATCATGAGCTGTGTATATAGTTTTGATTTAATAAATGTTTTTGATATTCAGACTCCACCCAAATTTAGTCATGCTGCTAAAATTTATGTTATTTTCCTTTCAGTGGGTAATCCTAAGAGTGAAAATAATTTTTTGTATCCAAGAAAATTATAACTTAGTGTGTTTCAAAGCTGCCAGACATCTCTTCTGTGAGCTGTCTCTTACTTATCTGATAGTGATCTTTGGTTGTGTCTGTTATCTTGCTGGAAAAGATTCACTTTTGAAATGAAGGGTTTTGAGAGGAAAGAAAGATTTGCATTGTGAAGGTGATGAAAGACTGCTTACAGCTTATCATGCAAGTATTTAGAACTGTTTTTATAAAAGTAGGTAGATCTGTTCCTGCACATGAAACCTACTGTTCTGGTATATGGCTGATATGTATATATACAGATTTGACTGATTTATAACTTGAATGACTTCTATCCAAGTAGCAAGCATTCCCTCAGAGCACAATAAATATTTATTGATAAATTTATATTTATATATATATATAAATATTTATAAATATAAATATTTAGCCCTTAAAAATAAATTATGTGTAAATCTGGTGCTGCTGTGATTCTTAACTAATTCTGGGTAATTTTGTTTCCTTTTGTTTTTAAAGGATCAGTTTGATAACTTGGACAAGCATACACAGTGGGGCATTGACTTCTTGGAGAAATATGCAAAATTTGTAAAAGAAAGGATAGAAATTGAGCAAAACTATGCGAAACAACTGAGGTAAGGTTTTCTTTCTTTGCAAGAGGATCTTAAAAGTTACTTAAAATCACGGTATCACTTGGTGGGCAAGTATGAAATGTCGTGATTAATGACTGTTTTTAATTTACTGAGTGAATTAGATCACTAGCTTTTTTCACAACAGACCAGTCCAAAACAGAAAATTATCTTTGGGTGTGCACTTGCTTGCTTGTTTTTGCCTTCTCTCCCACTCTTCTCTCCCACCCACCCTTCAGATCTTTGAACTAAAAAAGGTTAAAGGCTTAAAATTAAAGATTCAAAACAAGGAAAACCGTAGTGATTTTTTGCACTGACTATCAGCCTGTTTGCTGTAAAGTGCGTTATCTGTATCTACACTTCAGTGTGTGTGTCTCTGCAACTAATTAATTTCTCATGTTGAATTGGCAAGAGCTACACTACATTGTGTTAAGAAATCTGATTGAAATAATTGAGTTGAACTTGAGAAAACAACAAGACCTTCCTGTCCTTAAAGCACGCCCTTTCCCTAGCAGGTCTTGTCCCTTTGGGTGAGACTGTAACCCAGCCACCCTTTGTCTTACCTCTGTTCTATAGCTGCCAAGTGAAACATCTTTTAGTTCCAATAGGAATTTCCCTTCAGGGATCATACAAGGAGAGTACTAGCCATGAAATGGCTGCTTCAGGATAAAGTTATTTCTTGAGAATAAAGTAGGTTGATTTTTACCAACAGTGTACTCAGTGCCAGAAGAATAAAATTTTAAAGTAAGACATTCCTGTGAACTTGGCCTTCACTGCCATCTTTGCCTTCACCATCATCTTTACTGTCTTGAATTCCTTTGGGGATTCAACTGAGGCTGCTGCCTACCCTTGTTAGACTGAAATTGATAGCAACTTCTCTCCTGTGGTTTCTTCCATCATTTCATCATTTGCAAACCAGATTGTCACTAGATAGAGAGCTGAGAAATCCCTCCTCGTTAATACAGTAATGAGGTTCCCAGCTGGGGATATGAATGTTCTCTGTTTGGGCTGCTCATTACCTTTTTGATTTCTTTATCAGTTTATTTTCATCCACTTGTATATATTCACCTAACATAATAATCCATTGTTTTACTGAAGGAATTTTTTTTCTTAGAAAGAAGAAAATAAATACCGCTTTTCCAAAGCTGGTATAGAAGAACTTGAGGACGTAAAGGAAAGTTGGAAGCATGCACAGCACAGTTTGCAGCTCTGTTTCGATTTGTTTTCAGTTGACTGTTAAAAGATAGAGATATGTTTTATTTCCACAGATCTCTATCAAGATCTTTTCCTTAAATAGTATTAACAAATGCCATTTTGCTTAATTGTATTTAAAATTTCGTTCCACAGCTAGCAAGATGAGACACCGCAGTATTACTTCAGGATTTGACTAAAAATAGGGAATTTTCTCTGTTCAGCATTTTACTCTGGGTAAAACTATTGATTTTTTTCTCGAAGTGTCTTTCAAAAATGAAAGAGTTTTGTCGAATACCCCTTCTGTCAGATGACTGGAGTGACTGTCCCTGTGCAGTAAGTATGACAGTTCTGGGAAGCACAGGTCTTGCTGCACACATGTGATACAGTGCATGCATGCACTTCCTGCCTGCTTCCCACGAGGGTCTGGGCAGCACACACATCAGAGGGTGACTGATTTTCTGCCAGTAGACCAGTTCATGAAGCTACTCTGTGATACTCTTGCATATGTATTCTTTGGAGGAGAGTTGATTGTTTAGTAGTGAACTGTCTCATGATAACAACTTGATTTCAGCCACCATTCCTCCTGAGGATGCTCGTTATTTTTAATTATGTAACATAGTTATGAGGCCCAAGGGGGATTGAGGTCAAGCAAAATTGTCACCTTCAGAAGAGTTAGCCATCCTGCATCTTGCTCCTGGGAAGTTCTGAGAGAGAAGATCTTGTGGGATGGACTGTGGTTCTGGTGAATTTTAATATTGGCAGCATATGGCCTGTGAGGCAGATATTAATATCCCTAATGGAAATGTCTAGTAAATCACTGTTTCTTCCTTTTATAATGGAAAACAATCTGAAAAAGACTGTTGAGACACTTTCCATAATAAACTTTACAACTGAAATTAATAATGCTCTTGGTTAGTAGAATATAAACAGTACAGCAAGTGGTCACCTCTTGGTAGTTCTGTGGCTCTCTTAGTACTTGGATGTAAGACCAAGGAAAGCCGTGTCAGAAGATAATACTAGTGATGTATGGTGTTATTTTTTTCTGTCTTGGTTTCAGTGTGGACCATGAACATCCTGTTGAGATCATTGATGGATCTTATTGACTTAAACCCAAGCATGAAAACTTGAGTGAACTTTTCATAGCAGTTTTCACTTATTAGAGTCTGTCTCCTGGCAGAAATTCATGTTCACTTTGTGCTTACCCTTGCATTTTGAAAGCTTTATTTTTCTTTATACTGTCACAACTTAGTCATGAGCCTTTCCCAGGTGCAACAGCCCTTCCAAGTCTTCTAGGAGATGGCAAGTGATGCATGTACAGCATATGAGGAGCTCTTTGAGCTCCTCATATATTCTTACTGTATGCAGATGTTGCAGCTCATGGTTGCCAAGTAATTCCTTGCTGTTCTTCTTTGATACTGAAAAAATTACAAGAAAAATTGGGGAATCTTCAATTGTCTGTGGGGGTAAAAAACACCCTAGACAGCTTGTCTTGTCTTTGTCTGCAGCATAATGTGTTCTGAAACAAAAAAAGAAAGTATAAGTTCATTTTGTTTGAGCTAACTTAAAGGAAAATCTAAAGTTGTTTTGTGGTGTAGGTCTCAATTAATGTATTGTGTTACCCCAAGGTTTGCAAAGGTTATTAGGAGCTTTACTGAGTTACAGGGATGTGAATCAGGACAAAGATATTGCAGGGTACACTGTACATTAACACATTCCATTTTAATTATATGACTGTTTAATTTCTTTTTATTTTATAGTTGGAAAAAACTAGGTTTAGTATGTGCCAAACTACTGGGCTCTTGACTGAATTTTTAAATTGAGTTCTCAGATGCTGTTTTTGATCAGAATTGTTTCTTAAAAGGGGCAAGGTGAAGGTCTGTTTTGTTCCACATCATTACACACAAAATAATTCTCGAGGTTCACTCCCTTTTCATCCTGTCTAAAGCATTATGACACTTGAGCAGACAGAGGCAGTAATACAAGTTATACCTGCAGTTGGAGATGAAACTGCCATGGAATAAAATTTCTGAATATGGTCAGCTTCTCTATTGTTGGTTGAAAGCAAATAGCTATGATTGTTCTTGAGCTGTTTGTTGCCCATTAAAATTGTGCATTGTGATCTCTGGAGATATCTAGTTACTGTGATCAAATCTATTTTTCATGTTCCTTCTGCATACTTTTGTGTTTAAGTGATATTTTTATAAATACAGTATGAATATATGCATATGTCTAAGCAAACTGAGACAGTTTCCACATTTTTATGCATAATCTTGGAAACATTTTTGAAATGGGTGTAAACTCAAATTTAAAGCTGGGAACACAGATTATCACCTCATGTTATCATTTCTCAAAACTCTCTTCCTTTGACTGGAGCTGAGATTTTACACTGCTCATTACTATTCAAATATGATTGTGGCAGATTTTTTTTGTAGCCCTGTTGCCATAAACTTAAACGTGATTTCTTCATGGTTCCTAGGATGTTCAGCTTTGTAAACTCAAAGTCCAGGTTACACTTTTTTAAGATTGATTGCTCCAGTGTTTCTGATGAGATGTTACTAAACACAGTTAATTGTTATTGTTTTCACCCAGTCCATAATACTGATGTGCAATTACTGAAGACATCAGAATTGTATTGAAACCATTACTTTACATGTAAATAGGAAATGCTTTTAAGTACTTACTGCAATTTTAGCTACTTATGAAAGCAAGAAAAGTTTGTGACCAGGTTCATCTGTAATATGATATAGAGCTGTAGTAATTTAGTATAAGCAGATACCACAGTACCTGAGCTGCTACCTTAATAGAAATTGTACCATGTTGATGCTGCTGCTTCTGTTCTTTATGTGCTGTATTGAATGAAGAACACTTAGTTTTGAGTTGATAAGCACAATTTTTTACACATCTGTAAAATTTTGTGTAGATGTTCAATGTACCTGACTGTAAGTAATTTTTATCAACTGAAGTGCTTTTTGAAACTGAGGTGGTACTTCTCTTAAAAATCACGTTCCTGTCTCACTGGTGTTGACCTGAGACCAATTTATACCAAAAAGTGAGGTTAATGAAATTACAGAAGCAGCACAATTGGATGTGGTTAATCATGTATAAAATGTGCTTCCAAATGGCTGGCTGTAAGACAGAGTGTGTCTGTCTTTGCTACCAAAGAGGATTAAAGTGTCATCAGCTGCACTTCTCATAGGAAGCAAAGACATTAATCTTGTAGATTTGTTTCTGTTCTGAAACAGTTGTACAGTTTTCTTATAAACTAGTCCAGATCTATAGCTGAATTCTGAGAATTAGGTGTGGATTTAGATGGAAATGTCAGGATGTTATGTCCCCTTAGAGGTGTCAGCTGGCTCCTCTTTGAAAGAATGCTTCACTCTTCAAATCCATGCTCATACTGGCTGCTTGTTAACCTGTGTGTTTTCACATATTTAAATTTAATACCTCTGTTTTGTTTAGGTATTGGTGTTCACCTATTGGAAAAGCCATCTATGCATAATTGTTCACATGGACACAGTCTTTTTCTTTGATCTTTAAAATCTGCATTTGCTTGTTATTTCATATTTATTGCTGTTGATTACTGTACCTTCTGCTGTTAAATGCTGATCACAGTGTCTCAAACCTGTGTGTTCCTTTGATCCAAAGGTAGATGGGATTGACCAATGAAACTGGCTGTTATTAGGAGAAGGGATTATATAATATTTTTATCTTTCTAGAAATAGTAAACAATTGCATTAAAGAATGAAACCAGAACAGAAATCAGCATGCTAATAAATAATATGTGTTTATGACCCTTCTCTCCTGCCATTTTTAAACTGTATGGCTTTAGTAAGTAATTTCTTTTGTCATTTTTAACAACTCTGAAAATCTTCCCTTGAAAAGGCTCATGCATGGTTGCTTAGCTACAGCATTGTATGTGTGTTATGCATTTCACCTTCTGAATAAAAATAAGATGAATTTTAGGAATTTCCCATTCATTAATAAGCACTGAGGAACAAATCAGAAATGTAAGGGAAAATGGAACACAGGAAAGTTACTTAGTGAATATTATTATTTTTATTTTCTATTGTGTTTATGCATTTTCCTATCAAAATGTCTGCATTTAATCCCTACCAAGCAGAATGTTACAATAGGCAGTGGGTTCTGGGGATAGAGAGAAGAGATTCTTACTTGAACTTCAGTAAGGAGGTTACTATAAAATGTGTAGAAAATTTTTAAAAAGTGTTTATTCTCTCTCTTAGTACATATTGATATAAAAAGGACTTGACTTTCTTATCATAGTAGGGTTTTTTTTAGTTGTAGTCTTAGAGGGTATAGAACCAGGCAAAAGATCCAAGCTTACTATTTCCACACCAACTCCCTGCTCATATTCTGGTGTATACTTTGTGGCTGGACATCTCCTCACTATGTGGTCTTTTGTACCATAGAGATGACTTCCAGATAAATGGATTTGAGAAATTGTACAAGGTTATTTTAGATGAAAGTAGAATTAGCACCTTTGTTTTAATGGTAAGGTAGTTCATAATTGTAACAACTGAAGTTACAGAGACAATGAGGTGAAATACACAACATTGATGCCAGATTTTTTCTCCAAGAATCTTCTCTTAACTCCTCCATTCCTTTTTTACCTGCATTCTATGGTAAGCAGGTCATTTCATATCAATGTTTTCAAAAATTGGACTGTGATACTGTGTTAAGTGCTGGTCCTGTGGATTGTCTTCTAGAGATTTGCTTGTTTTCTAAAATCCAGATATTTGCAATGCTGATGGTAGGACAAACTGTAAAATCTTTTTTCTGAAAAGACATGTTGCCTCTCCTGTTCTGGACATGTCTTTATTAAAGATTTGGAAATCAAGTGGTTAAAATCTTTGACCTGAATCTATACTCAGAGGTTACTTCAGGAATGGAGTTGTGTGCTCGTGGCACAGCCCACAGTGTGCACTGGCTGTGTTACACAGTGCCTTGTCCTCGTCTGCTGCTGCCTTCTGCATGCTGGAAAAGGATGTTAAATAGCAGACTCTTCATTTCATGTCTAGTCACTGCAGTAAAAGTTTAAAAATATTTGCAAATTGCTCTAGGTCAGAGTGGTGTAAAACTTTGATAACACCATATATTTCAGCCTTGTATTATCTAAAGAACCCTTATAAGTTGTGGGACAGAGGGAATAGATTTCTTCATAAAACATTAAACAAATAATTTGTTCATGCAGTTTTCTATTTGTGTCTTGTCAAAAGAGACTCTAAAATACAATCTTTTTTGTTGTTCTTTAATAGAAATCTGGTTAAGAAGTACTGTCCTAAACGCTCACCAAAAGATGAGGAACCCAGGTAAAAATGTCCATTTCAAGTTCTATGTGTAAAAAGTGAGAACTAACAGTATATGCTGTCCTTTTGTGGATTTTTTTTTAAGATAAAGTATTTAATTGGTGATGACAACGAAAGAATTGTGCTTGGCTTCTTACAGTTCTGCTGTAATTCTTTAGCATGAAACCTATGTTTACTCCTATTGGTATATTAATGTAGTAGACATGGCAGGTTATACTTGCTCCCTTCCAAATTAATCATTAGGTAACTGAAATTTTGAAAGAGAAGTTTAGCTTGCTATGTACAGACTAGTGTTGCTTTTTAAAGAAAAGCAAGTGTGTGTTCTTAGGCTTTGGTTTTTTGCTTAGTAATAGAGATTTTCAGTGCATTTTTATGGCTATACAAATGTAGCTATGCTTCTCTATACTGAGACCTGAGTGTACACAAATTGTCATGTTGTGGGCAAGAAGAGCTCTTAAAATGCTGACTTGCTTTGACTCCAGAGGCAAAATAAATGGATGTCTAATGGTGGAGGAACAATCTGTGCTAAACAACTTTATTTATCAAAAATGTGCTTGTTTTGCTGTGCATTCCATAGCCATTTAAAAAAATTATTTGAAAAAGCACAATACTTTTTTCTTCTGTAGGGGTGAGTCTTAGGAAGTAAAAACGTGGACAAGTTTCAGGTTGCAGCCGGAGCACATACTGTGCAGAGTGCCTAAGAATTCACAGTAGGATTTCCTCTAGGTCTTCTAACTATGTAAAGATGCTGGACTGAGGGAATAGGCTTTCCAGTGCTAGAGTGGCATTTGAAATTCCCAAAAGCCAAGCCTATGGAGATGGCAGTATTCCACAGTTAAAAGAGAGAAAGATGTATATTTTAATGTGGTGCCTGTTTTTTTTTTTCCTTTCTTCCCTTCCACACACACTTTCTACCCTTTGCCCCTCCTCTTCCCCCCTTTTTAGTGCCAGCCATAGTGGCACCTTACTTCCAGCCAAGAGGTGGGCAGGCAAACAGGCAGCTGTCTCCAGAGCTGATAGCAAACTTGTTCTGTAGAACCCATCGGGATGCATAGGAGTGGTATGATTGGCATGTTCCACCCTCAAGACTACCAAGCACATCATCTCTGCAGCAAGCTCAGCCTCCGAGCCTAGGGACGTATGTATCCGTTCCCAAGCTCAGGCCCCTCCCTGGGCAGCTTAGGAGATACCACTATACTACAGGGCTTGCCAGGTAGTATTCTTCTTCTTTCTTTTCCATCCACAAACCCCATGTTCTTATAAAATGTATTTGAAGAGCCATTGCAACATATAGTACCTGCTAGGCTTAACATAGGCTTTCCCAGCTTGTGTTTCTACTCTAACTCAATTAGCATTAAGATAAGGTTTATTGTAAAATGTCTATGATTTTTTTATTTAATCAGGAGTACAGACTGTACTGAAGTAAGTATATTTTAAAAAGCTGTCTAACCTTTTGTGTATGTTTGTTTGTGTATGTGCTTTCTGTCAGGTTTACTTCGTGTATTGCCTTTTTTAACATCCTCAACGAGTTGAATGACTATGCAGGACAACGAGAAGTCGTTGCAGAAGAAATGGGACACAGAGTGTATGGAGAATTGATGAGATATTCTCATGATCTAAAAACTGAGAGAAAAATGGTAATTTATCTGGTTTTAAATTTGAAAATAGGGTATCAAAATGTATGTCTTTTAATGAACTGATGTATTTGTTTACCCATTTTGATGAACACAGCAATACATAGGTTTTGTAATGCATTTATAAAACACATTTAAGGTTTTTCTATAATATATAATGTTATATACTATAGTACTATTATATACTATAATGTTATATACTATAATTCAGTTGTTAAATCTAAAAATTATTACCTTGGGAAGACAGTGCTTGCTAGTAACCTTTTTTTTGCCAGTGTACCCCAGTATCTGTGATACTATTCTTGCATGTTAAGGAATGTCTTCCAAAGAGTATGGGTGGCTTGTGGAAGATACTGCACATCATAGGCTGTGATGCTAGAAGCAGGGACTAATTAGTGAACTAGAGCAGGGACTAATTAATGTTAAGAATACTAAAAATATAGGCAAAATTAATTTATTTGTGGTGTTTTTATAGCATCTTCAGGAAGGGCGAAAGGCTCAGCAGTATCTGGACATGTGCTGGAAACAGATGGATAATGTGAGTTTGTGTTTGGATTTTATTCCTGTTGAACTTAAATAAGATATACAGGCTGTAAATGGAATTGTTTTCATCTGTTTTAGATTAGAATCTTATTAGATTTAATACTTGGGTATATTACTGAATGTCCAAGTAACTTAGTAACACAATACAGTGCAATGTATTTATAGTTTCCTGGTTAAAAAAATCTCCTGTAAACAGCTTCTGTGTTTGTTTGAGAGAAACCTTGGCTTTTATCCAGCATAACCAGCATAAAGGAATCTGGTTTTAACATGGGTGCAGACTTTGGTTGCTTCTCCTTGGGCTACTAAAAATGACGGTTTATTTATATGAAGATGAAATCTTAAGTCACTGAATTTGATTTGAGCTTGAGGGCTTGTTCCAATGTATATTCAAGAATACCACTGTAGACTATTGTACTTTCAGGAGGTAGAATTACTGTGTAACAGGTAAATGCAGGAAGCGAATGTCTCTAGAAGAGACTATAAGCTTCTTTTTCTTGAAACAAATGCTTTTAAAGATAAGAAAATATAAAATTCAACCAAGTCTGTTCAAGATACATTCTGATATTCTGGTTGTCTGTCTTAAAAAATTATTATACCTTTGATCCAGATTATTGTGGAGCAGTACTGGAGATGTGAATTTCTATTTTGTTGTTGTGGTCCCAGATGAGCAGGATCTTGCTTCACTGTCATGTCAAAGAGTTTAATTCAGCATCAGAGGATCAGAATAGAAGCAGATGTGGTAGTTTTAGATGTTATCTCTTCACCAAGATAGTTCCCACAGTTCAGCTCAAACAATACAGTGCCTTGTATTTACCTGAGTGCAAAGTCAGCCCTTTAAATGCATTAGATGCCTTTAAGGGACACACTAACTTCAGTTGCCTGACTTTGCTGTGAAGCAGGAGCTTGGAGTCTCAGTTGCAGTTTCTCTCTAGAGATGTGAACTTCTGCATCAATTTTTTCCTACAGCAGTTGTCGTGACAACAGTGCATAAATAGAACATCAAGTGTGTTGGATACTGTTGTCTGTGCTACCTACAGCTGTGCCACTTGACATGAATACTGATGATGATTGTAGTGTAGATAATCCTTCATACTGCCTTCAAAATAATTTAGTTGACCTAGTTGCTGTGCTAACAATGTGCTCCTTTAAAGAGACTTCGTGAATTTAAGATACTTAAATGGAAGCTGTGATATTTAGAATTCAGAGTTAATGTACAAAGCCAAATGGGAATAGTGGCTGTTGAAGCAGTAAGTTTGTGCCTTTTGTAGAGCAAAAAGAAATTTGAGAGAGAATGCAGAGAGGCAGAGAAGGCACAGCAAAGCTATGAACGACTGGACAATGATACTAATGCGACAAAGGCTGATGTTGAGAAGGTAAGTGCAGTGGCTTTTCTTTACTTATTATCAATTGTATTTCATTTACATGTTAATCATCAGTGCTGAAATATTCGTTGAATGTGTAACATTGTGTATGAAATATGCTTACCTGTTATGTGCAAAATTAATGTTCCAGTGATTTGTAAGACAGCACAGGAAAGGAGTGTGCTTCAAAATGAGAATGGCTTGGATTGGAAGGGACCTTGAAGACTCCTCTGCCATGGGCAGGGACAGCTTCCATTAGACCAGGTTGCTCAAAGCCCCATCCAACCTGGCCTTGAACACTGCCAGGGATGGGGCATCCACAGCTTCTCTGGGCAACCTGTCCCAGTGCCTCACCACCCTCATAGTGAAGAATTTTTTCCTAATGTCAAATCTAAACATGCCCTCTATGAGTTAAAAATCATTCCCCCTTGCCCTATCACTACCTGCCTTTGTGAGAAGTCCCTCTCCAGCTCTCCTGTAGACACTCTTTAGGTACTGGAAGGGGCTCTAAGATGTCCCCAAAGCCTTTGCTTCTCCAGGCTGAAAATCTCCAAATCTCAGGCTGTCTTCATAAGAGACATGCTCCAGTCCTCTGATGATCTTTATGTCCTCCTTTGGGCTCTCCTCAGCAGGTCCACTTCCTTCCTGTGCTGAGGGCACTCCAGGTGGGGTCTCAGGACGGCTGAGTAGAGGGGCAGAGGCAGCTCCCTTCACCTGCTGGCCATGCTACTTTTGGTGGAGCCCAGGATAGGGTTGAATTTCTGGGCTGTGAGTGTGCATTGCAAGGGCCCCCAGGTCCTTCTCAGGGCTGCTCTCAACCCAGCCTGTGTTAGTGCTTGGGATCACCCCAGCTCATGTGTAGGACCTCGCACTTGGCCTTGTTAAAGCTCAGGAGAGTCCCTCTGGATGGCTGTGCTGACTGTCTTCCTTCAGCTGGCTGCTCTTTGGTACCTCGTGCTTTATAGGATCAGTCACTTCTGTGGGTTTTAGGATACATCACATTTAAGCAGTCTGAGTAAGGGAGCTACAGTGATCATTGCTTTCTCTGTATATAACAAATGAGGTTTTGGAGTGTCAGTATATCTGAAGCCTCACATTCTTTATATTTCAGTTTATAAGGATGTTGGTTTTGATGACTTGGGACTAGTGTTCTTGCATAGCTGGTAAAATAAAATGATGCTGTGTGTCATTGAAAAGTACAAGACATGTTTAACCTGATAACACTTTCCTACTAGGCTAAGCAACAGTTAAACCTGCGCACACATATGGCTGATGAAAACAAAAACGAATATGCTGCACAACTACAGAATTTTAATGGGGAACAGCACAAACACTACTATATTGTCATTCCTCAGATTTACAAGGTAAAAGAATAAGTATGTCTGATCCTTTTCTAAAGACTTTAAAAACTCTATTTTTTTGGATTTTAGTGGATCGTTTTATCAAGAAATTACCATAATCTTGAGACAACTTGTGTTTTTTATGAGACTGCTTACCATACTAATGCTTAGATTTCTAACTAAAATGCTTGGTTGCATTTTCTGTAATATTTTATACTTTATAGACTCTTTGTTTAAATATTTCTGAAAGGGTCTGGCAAAACAAACATTTGAGATGTCTGGGTGACAGCAGACATTTAAAACAATCATTCTAACAAGGGTTGATCAGTAGTTTTCAGGATCCTTGTGTGTATGTGAATGCTCTGCCTGTGGTGAGGTGAGGTGAGGTCAGCACACTCACGTAGCTGACAGTGAGTGTGGTTTAATGGATCTCATGCATGGGTGAAAAACAGCTGCATTGGAAGCAGAAATTCCAGCACCCTCCCAGCCCCCTTAGTCCATGCTCCTCCAGTGTTACCAGCAATCCACAGATCTCTCCAAACCAAGTAAAAAAGTTAAAGATCAATACTTTGCATCTAAAGTGGGAGTTTCTTGAGATGCTTTATGTAACTATTAAGATTTTTTAAACATTGTTTCAAAAACATAGACTTTGCAAAACAGGAAAACCAGTTTAAAATAGCTGGGGGGGAGGCATCAGGTGAGGAGAGTTCATAAGTGTGTTGGCATGTACCTTCAGCCATTTGGGAAACATGGGTAGGAACTGATACTGAGACAGGAACTGAGGAAATGGAAGGTGAAACACTGGGTTTATTTGAAGATATTAAACTTAAATATGCTTGACATTTTCCAGAAGCACAAGTCAATTCATATTTTTTAAAAAAAATCCTCACTAGAAGGTCTAAGATTCAAAGGAGAAAATTGTTGTGGCTTATTAAAATATTTTCTAATATTTTAACTGTTAAGCAGCACTACAGTAGGTCTGACTTTACACACTGGTCCAAGAACTGCAGTCACCTCCCAGGAGAAACAGGTTGATCATCTTTGTAGCTTGCACCAGACTTCTGCTTTACTGCCTTTATTTCTCCAGGGTTAAAATCCATTATCATTGTAAGATATTACTCACATTTTTTGAACTCTACAGTAAGAGCAGAAGTCCTGTTTTCTCTTGGGACTACAGTTTTATTACTTCATTGCAAGTATTTGGTAACATTCTATGGGAAAACCTTGGAGAAGGGTTTAGCATGTCTAGGTGCTTGTCTTGTCTTGGAGAGATGAAATTGAACATTGTTTGAGACATCTGCCTCAGTGTAGATATAGGAAATATCCAACTTCTCATCCAGTTTTTGACAACCTATTGGTATATATTTTGCTGATTTTAGGTTTTGTTTGGGGTGTTTTCCACATTCAGGTGAAAAGTCCAGGGCTATTATCTTAATAGTATTTCTCTTGAATTTATTCTTTTTTGTTCTGTTCCAGTAAACTTTTATTGCAAATCTTACGTAATGGTATTCTTCTCTTTATTTTCTTGCACACTGCTAAAGGAAATGGTTTGTATTTCAAATCAGAGTGTCTAAACTGCCAATAATTTAAATTTTTCTTATTTTTCCTATATTTTAAATAATTGGTATTGCTTGGCAGGTATAATAATAAAAGCAAGATGGAGATATTTATCACCAGAGAGGAGTTATTTGGAACTAGAAGGAGTGAGTGAGGAGATGCAGAAATCAGTAAAATTTCTTCACTGTGATTTTCATTTTTGCATGAAACAAATACCTTAAACAGTTGCCTGTAAACACTGTACATGTGCTTTATAAAAGGAAAAGAAAGTCCTGTCTCTTACATGATTTTTAGAAATCAAAGAGCATAAAGTCTTCATAACTATTGTACTGGGCATCCTAAGTCTGTGTCTGAAAGGACTTCTAAGTTCTGGTTTTTTAAGCAAACAAAAATACTCGGAAAGCATAGAAATTCTGTCCCACATTGTGGTGACCACAGTAAGTGCAAATGTCAGGATCCAGGAGGAAAAAAATCAGCAAATAAAAACTTTATTTTATATTTCTTTGCACTTGCAGCAACTTCAAGAAATGGATGAAAGAAGGACTATCAAACTTAGTGAATGTTACAAAGGCTTCGCCGACTCTGAGCGCAAGGTTATTCCAATTATCTCAAAATGCTTAGAAGGGATGATCCTCGCAGCAAAATCAGTTGATGAACATAGAGTAAGTAGAACTGAGTGACTTTTTAAATGTGTGTGAGCAATTTAACTGCTGCAGAAGCTGTGGAGAGGGGAAAGACTGCGTTACCCTGTACAGTTATCTTTCTGTTGTCAAATACTTGCTTCAAAAGTGTTCTCTGCTATACACTCATGAACACTGCTGAGATAAAAGAATGTTGTTATCTTAACTTGCTCTGTCCAAAAGTGTGTTTAGAGCTCGCTCTTACTTTCTGTGCATCTCTGCAATTAAATGAAAACTTTGTCTCTGCTTTTTCTCTCTGGTCCTTGATGGGTTTGCTTTTTAAACTCCTTAATGTCCTATGTTTAGGACTCTCAGCTAGTGATAGACTGCTTCAAGTCTGGTTTTGAACCTCCTGGAGATTTTCCATTTGAAGACTACAGTCAGAATATTTACAGAACTATCTCTGATGGAACCATCAGTACACCAAAGCAAGAGGGAATGAGAATTGATACAAAAACTACAGTCGGCAAGGCTAAAGGAAAGCTGTGGCTATTTGGAAAGAAACCAAAGGTAACAATTAAGAAATTACTATTTGGAAAACTAAAATTTGAGCATTTAGAGTGCATGGAAGCAGCAATTAATGTATTTTTTTTAAAATCTTCCCCTTGCCTGCCAATGTCTTTTAAAGTTTGTGTGAGGAGATAGAAGCTTTGAGTACTTACCATGTTAAAAATCAAGCTGTCACTGGGGAGGTTTTTCAGTTTTTCTTCCAGTAATTTGTGTCTGGGAGCATTTTTAATAGTTATTTGATAAAAGTAGCTTCCCATTACTGTAATGTTTCTAAGATTCTGTAGAGACTTTCTGTAGTTGCATCGGAAAGGTGTTAATTGTGAATGTAAAAGTAAAGAGAGGGGAGAGTATGCTTTGAAATTGGGTAGCCTTCAGATCTGTCTGTTATGGCACAAAAAGCAACCCCCTTCTAAATGTCACATTTATATATAAAAGTGTTATATAGATTTTTATTACACCTGCTGCAAGTTTTGAAAACTCCTGACGTTTCTCTGAAAATATTGAAGTTTATAATATGTCACTGGTAAAACATAGTGTGGAAGCTCCATAAAGGTAAAATGTCCTAGAAGAAATATTTCTATGAAATAGGTAAAAATATTCCAATGCTCAAGAAAAAAATTGAAAGCATTGAAATTACTACTTTGTTTTCTTATGAGTTACAATTAATGCTTTCTGTGCAGGATGCCTTCATGGATCAACAAAAGATTGTCAATACATGCATTAGCTGTATAAATGAATGGAGCATATACATATTTAAATTTTATGCTTTATTTAATATTGGAGCATATCAGTGAGATGTTTTAATGAGTCCCACAAATTTCTATGAGGTTATTTATTGCTCCAAGCCAGTTTCTGTCATTTATTACAGGAAACTATTCTTAGGGCTTCTTAATGGTAGAACTTATTTTCCACTTCATAGTATTTTAAGAAAGTAGGTCTTTACAGAAAGGAAGGATACAGCTGATTCTTTATTCTATCCTCAGTATATTATGTAACTCCAGCTCTGTGTTAAAACTGATTGTTTACTTTTCATGCAATATAGTCAATGATTCTTAGCAGTTCACATGCATTAATACATGGGCATATACATTACATTTGTCTGCAGAGGTGGGTGAGATTTGGCCTGTTCTGAAATTGGATCACAATTGCCAGTTTGCCCACAGGACATCTTTCTGAGAGTTTGGAGAGTTATGTAAATGTACACTGGTTTCAGTCTGGACCTTGGCATTTACTTTAGTTATAAGAAATCCCTTAGTGTGATGACAGCTGAAATAAGCTGACAAGACTTGCCCTACTCTTTCTTCTCCCCAGTTCACTGACTGTGTGTAGCATTCAGGGAGTCAGCCTTACTGTTTTCCCTGTGTTTTCTCACATGTGTCACAGGTGTGACATATGTGTGTACATACTACATGCATCTTTTCCCTAAGGGCCTGGATGAAATGAAAGATTTTGTCCCTGTTTTTTGCCTGTTTTTGGGGAGGATGGAGAAGCACTCTACAAAACAGCACCTGGAAGCAAAATACTTACTGGAAGATACATATTTAATTCCAAATACTGTTCACGGGTTTTAAAATATATTCTTAAATTATCTATTATAAAATTAGCTGGTTTACTACATATTTACAGGGGGCTTTGGACCTTCATTTAGCTGAAACTATGGCTGGTCTTGACTTCCAGGTATTGCTTTATGTATTTTTAATGTTGTCAAAGACATAAAAGCTTTTTGTAAAGGGAATGAGTTGTGCAGCAGTGGAAACAGTAGAGGAAAATTGAACTGGGAAAGCATAGCAGAGGTATAAGAGAAAAAATGAGAGAAGCAATTTGAAAAAAGGGAAGGAGGTTCTTGGGATGATATTAAGAATGCCATGCAGCCGTTGTGTCAGTCCAGCTTGACTACAGAATTTGAGAATACTTTTTGTTTTAGTCATTCTCCATAGATGTACCAAATATTTCTGGTTTGGCTAACCTGGTAGGGTACCTCAATATGTAGGAGGAAGTAGTGAGCAGGAATGCTTGAGCTTCCAGAATGATTGTAACTGAACTGGCAATAGCAGGCCTGTTTTAAGAAAAGAGGCAGGGAGCTTTGGGATCTTGTTAGGATCTTGTGGCAGTGTTGAGTCTAAAACTTCCTTCCTTCTCTGCAGCAGCCTATAACTCTGAAGATTAATTCATTACAGAAACCTTTTGAAGCCAATACTGTTATAGTATAAGTGTGTCTGGAACGTTACAACCTGTTTCTGTGTTGGATGGAAATTTTATTTTTGTAAGACAGAATTTTCATTTTAAAATCACTTTGAACATTTGGCTTATTTATTGCTTTCTTTATTTCCACATTAGCCACAATCCCCACCCCTAACCCCTACTAGTTTATACACATCCAGTACTCCTAATGGGTCCCAGTATCCCATATTCTCCATTGAACCAGTGCATTATTGCATGAGTGACATAAAAACAGGGAAGCCCAGAATTCCTTCTTTCAGAAGCCTCAAAAGAGGGGTAAGTTTGATAACAAGTTGAAATGCATGATGGGCTATGAGCAGTGTGTTTGTGATGTGGCTTTTCTAATGCTCTTCACCCTCATTATAAGACTTACTTAGTTAAAAGTAACACTTCAGCCATAAGGTCACTTTTAGGATACTATACACTTTTGTTTCATACTATACAGAAGTTACCAACAGATTAAAAAGAAAATAAAATATAAATATCCTTTATCACATTTGAAATGCTCATGCCTAAAAAAAGGTGTTATAAAGAGGGTGCTCAGCATGTGTTTGATACCTTTCTTCATTGTTGTTCACATTCACAGATGTTTTCCTACCATCATGTAACATATTTTTGCAGTAATTTATCATTGGATATACAGTTACCACAAAAATCATCTGACAGATCCAATGTCTTATTTGCTGACTTTGAAAATAGTAAAGTTGATTACAAGACACTGAACTAAGAAGGGAGAATTTAATTTCCTTTGTACATTAAATGCTATAGCTTATGGCGATGGCAGATTTTGAAATACTGATTTTTTTAAACATTACAATTTTAATGCATTTTCTGATTAATTAGTCACTCTTACTTGCCCTAGTTTCTTTTGGATAAAATTACTGAAAAAATTACTACCAAATGCCACTGAGACTTATCAATTAATTTACTAATAAAGTGGCATATTCTGCAAATAGAATTTGTCTGGAAGCCAGTAGAAGGGAGATATGAAGTGGTTTCCTAGCAACATTTATTGTGCTAGTGATAAATGTACTGGCACTTTCCTGTTATGTCAGAAAAGCATAGGCTTCCCTGTTTATGTATGTTTTAGTCATATTTATTGATCCAAATAAAAAGGTAATTGGATGCATTTGGTTATATATAATTAATAATTTTTTGGTATTTCAAGACAATATTGACTTGCTATCTCATGTGCATCAAGAATGGTTGACTGTTGTTGACATAATGTGGAGATCAAGGTACAACAATGCTCTATTGCAGTAAAGTTACCATTTAGAGGCTGCCTTGTTGTTATTGTGAAGCAGAATGAGTTACAGTTAAAATTTACTTCATTTATCTTTAAGTCATGTTGTGGCATCTAATTTCAGGCCCCCAGATACCTTGGAAAGAGCCTTTCTAGCACTGCCATTTTTTAGAAAATACTCGGGTTTCTCTAAGTCTATGTGGAGGGCAGCCTCTCCTTTCCCTTCTGAGTCATTAGATCGTAATTTGGTCTGGTTGTGAAGGTACTGCCTCTTCTTTAGTACTCAGTGAGGAGCTGCCTGGATTAGCAGTTGTTGGAATGGCACAGGCCTTGATTACACCTTGATTTTGTTGATCACTAAATGTATTGACTCTTGCCTTACAAATCATCACCTTGTACTACCAGTAGTTCTAGATCCTCTTTCGAAGGGAAAGATAACCTCCTAACTACTACAGAATGCTAATGGAAAATGAAACCATATCTTTATTTGATTTTTAAATACATTCTTCATGGTGTAAAATGGAATTAATTTAATACATTCTTTAAATAATTTAATAATTCTTTAACATTAGGAAACATCACTAGTATCCTACAGATCTAGACTCACTCAAACGTGCCATAATATTAAAGACTTCATCTCTGTAAAATCTTCAAGAATGAGCATTTAATTTATATATATATTCTGAATTTCCTTGCAAGCATTTTAAGAGATACCACGTTATTGCATATTTTTAAGTCTTTTGAACTTAAATGTATACTGGACTAGTAATAGATTTTTTTAAAATCTCATTGATCAGTCTTATCTTTATAATATACCTTGATTAAATGGTTAATAGTTGCTAGTATGTGATGCTGTTTCCCACGTGTTTTGTCCCTGGAAAATGATTTCCACGTGGTACTGAAATGCAGAACTACTAAACCATAGAATCATAGAAAGGTTTGGTTTGGAAGGGACCTCAAAGATTGTCTCGTTCCAACCCCCTGCCATGGGCAGGGACCCCTTCCACTAGACCAGGCTGCTCAGAGCCCCATCCAACCTGCCCTTGAACCTGCCAGGGATGAGGCATCCACAGCTGCTCTGGGCAACCTGTTCCAGTGCCTCACCACCCTCTGAATATAGAATTTCTTCCTGATGTCTAATCTAAATCTACCTTCTTTCAGTTAAAAAATGTTCCCCTTTGTGCTGTCACCATCTGCCAATGTAAAAATGGTACTCAGTTTGCTTCTGCTGAGCTTCTCCGTGAGTTGGCATCCATCAGCCAGTGAAGCATACACTGCTCATTTTGTTTAACGTGCCCTGTGCAAGATTGCACTCAAGGTGCTGGAGATCACAAACCCAGTCTCCCTCCACACAGTACATTTTCCTGTCATGATGTAGAGCAAGAGCAACAAACAGTAGCTGCAGTGTAGGTTATTGAAAGAAGGTGTAAGCAAGCGTAGCTTGCTGTGTTAGTGCCGCTGTTACTTGCTGCTGCTTCTCCTTTGAAATCTTAACAATTCCAGACAGTGCTTATGAGAGGTCTGTGCTTGATGCCACTTGGTACATGAAACATCTGCATAATCAGCAGTGATCTGCAAACCTTAACAGAGTTTTATTGGAAGACTCTTTCTGAAGGGAACAGGAAGTTTGCTTATGTCATTTTGCATCTCTGGACTTCGAGATTCCTACCAAAGTATTAATAGTTTGTGAAGGTGCTTTACTTCCCTCATTGCTAGAAATTCTAATGTTGTGTGCCCCAAACAACAGCTTTAAAAATTGCTCAGGGTCAAAAGTGAAGTTGAGATACCTGTCTTCTAAGTTGCTTGGTGTTTCTCTGGAAAGGGTGTCCAAAACATTAAAAGCATCGTAGATCTTCAAAATGCTGTGAATGTTAAAGCCAAGATTCAGCTCCTGGCATCAATGTTTTATTTGCTTCTTCTATGGATAAAGTCTTTAAATGTCTTTGTTTTTATCTGGACTAAAACAATTTTAGATAACAACAACTACCCAAATGCTGTTTTCAGAAAGTAAAATTAATTACTTCTAGGCTTAAAAAGTATCTTTATTCTAGATCTGCTGTGATAATAAAGTAAATACATTGCAAAGACTACATTTGTAAGAGTGATTGTAGTGGATTTTGAGCTATGATTAATAAATTTTTTGTATATGGCTGATCAGTCCATCATCATCAAATTCTGCTGTTTTGTGTAATGTTGGCTGTGTGTGTTTCTTTTCCTACAACAGAAGGCTCAGCCCTTTATTCAGAACACTAAAATTCAAAAGTAGTTTAATGAAGTTGTGTGTTAAAATTTTGTAAATTAAAAGTACCCATTATCACCTAGTATTTTTTAATCAGTAATTCTAAAGCAATTATTTTCTTGTACTTATAGTAAAATGTATTTTTTTATAAATGAAAACATCAATCCTTAAGTAGATTTTAAAAATACATTTTTAGGCATTAGTCACTTTTGTAACTGGTCATTGCGTGTAAATAATTTCCCGTTTCTTTCTGTTTCCAAATAAACTGTGCAGTGGTCGGTGAAGATGGTAAGCCCGTGTGCTGATCTGTCTGCTGTACTTCTGCTAAGATAGCATGAAAGTAATCTTCTGAAAGTGTTTCCATACCATAACTGCTTTAAGTCAGGTGCTGAAATACATCTTCAGATTTTCCACTCATATGCACAGTCTTCTTAATCATCCATGCTTAATGTAAGGCAATTAGACTTGTGATCTGGCTGCAACTAAATCTGCAATTTTGGAATTTTTGAGTTGACCAGTATTCACAAGTTGGTCATGATGGAAATACTTGGTATTTTTCTTTGTTAGGAACATTGTTTAAGCAGCATAAAATACGTATATGAAAAGATTATAAAATTTGTGTAAAGAAGAAATACTGAATACTGCACTCCTTTGAATTTGGAAGAAAAATTTGAAAGGGAGGACCTTTATGCTTAGAAATAGAAACACAGGAAGCTGTTACATTAAATAAAATCACGCCTTAATCACTACTGTATTGTAGAGTAAACCAGTAAAAATTCACAAAGGACCTCTGTTCTTCTGATTTGTCTTTTAGGATACTCTGGTTTAAACCGACCTGTAAGGAAGACTGATAGAGGGGACATGATTCTATTTTTGTTTCTTTGTAGTGTATTCTACTTAACAGTGTATTCTTGGAAGACTTTCTGAAGGGAGCAGAATATTTGTTTGTCATTTTTCATTCTGGACTTTGAGACTATACACAGTGTGTATTCTTCTTCCTCCAGAAAGAAACACTTGTTTTATTTTGGAAACATCATATCTTGATTTTCCTTCTTTTATGATGTCTTGTATTCCCTTCTTAAAAAGCAATAAGATTGATTCTACAAGTGCAGGAAAGTTAAAGGGGCTGAGAAGATCTTTAGGGGAGGGTGTTGGAAACTTGGCATCTGAGCCTAAGGCTTGTGTCAAAATCTCAACAGTCAAGTTTCTGTAAACTTTCTTCTTGACAGAAGAAATGCTGGCCAGTTTGGTTTGCCTCCACGGAGGGTTACTGGAATGGCAAGTGGGTTTCTTGGGTTAAAACCAACTTCCTTAGGCAAACGGGATCACAAAACAAAACAAACCAAACCTTTGGTGGTGATTAAGACATGTACTGTATTTCCTTCTTAACACTGTCAGTGTCTGTCACCCTGAGGGGAAGGGTTTTCACAACAAACTTGCAAGATACATAAAAATCTCTTCCCATGCATTTCATACCCAGGCCCTTCTATCCTGCTTATTATAATCTTGGCACAAGTTTGCAATACAGTTTGCAGGTTTGGATTCATAACAATAGGTGGTCTTAAATTGGCTGGTTTATGATTTTTTTTAAAGTTTGGGAAGTAAGAGGGCTTTTTCCCTCCCTCAAGTTTTTTGGTGGTTGTTGGGTTTTTTTTGTTGGTGTTGTTTTTTTAAAAAAGGTGACTTGGAATATTTGAGGAAGTTTTGAGTCAAACAAATTTAAGTGAGAATTTTGATATTGCAAAGTTTTTTTCTGTGCTCCATGAACCAGTTTTACTTGAGGTAAAATCCATCAGAGCTTTGTTTTAATGTGTCTTCTAGGATTGCTAAAGTTCTGAAAGAGAACTGTAATAGTGCTTTGGAGTGAAGATCCAAAATACAGTATTTTTCTTTTGATACCATCCAAATGACCATAGAACACACTCCAGAGAAAGAAACCATTTATATATATATATAATTATTATATATATATGCTGGATTTTTGTTCTGACTCAAATTATTCTGTCCTTTCTTAATCTTCTTAAAGAGCAGTGAATGTAAGAGGGCATGACTTCAGAAAAATAAAGCCTAGAAATTTTGAGTTACCTCTGTGAGCCAACTGTTACAGAAGGCATAAAGGCCCTTGACTGAGTGACTACACTCTGGCAGCAAGAACACGCATTTATTCTGTGCGGTCTTTTGTAGAGCTGTCTGTCAAGTAGAGTTTTTAAGAAGGTCCATCTGCTTCCAGTGAACACTGTCCATGTGTGGGTATGTCAGTTCAGCTGCCCAGACCTGTGCATGTGGTAGCTTGTTTCACAGTATTTCTGCTTGCAGGGCCCTGCACTAGAAGATTTCAGCCATCTCCCTCCAGAACAAAGACGCAAGAAACTGCAGCAGAGAATCGATGAACTTAACAGAGAGCTGCAGAAGGAAACTGACCAAAAGTGAGTGCATTTTTCTCAGGGGCTCTGTCATGGTTCTCTCTCTGTTTTTTTGACATCCTGTATCTAAGCTAATAGTGCTCAAAAGCTAGGAGACAGTATGCTAGGCTGGGCTATTAATAAACTTCTTTAATTTCACGGTTTGTTGTATATAGGTTCTGCTCATATTGCTTCCTTCTGCTTTACTGTAATTCTCATTTTGATTCTAATACTGCATAGGGAGGATTGGCTCTAAAATCGTGTGTTAAAAAATGTGTGCGCCTGTTGAGCAAGACAGCTGCAACTTTGTGCTTTAAGAATAGAACATGACCAATATTTAGGAAATTGTATATAACAAACAGTGTGGAAAACAGTACTGAGACTGGACAGGTAAGAGTCAACAGCTGGAGTACTTCTGTGCCTGTGCACAACACAAGAAAGGAAGGCAGAGGGCTAAGATGACAGAATGGGAGAAGGATTTAGGCATGGTGTGAAGACCAGCAGTTCCTCGTTGCTGTGCTTGGGATCTAATCACAGTTCAAATCTCATACACATTATTTTAGCTTTAATGAATCAATACTGGTATGTTAATTTTTGTAATGGTTTGTTTGTTTTTAGAGATGCCCTCATCAAGATGAAGGATGTTTATGAAAAAAATCCGCAGATGGGCGATCCAAGCAGTTTGCAACCAAAATTAACTGAGACGATGAGCAATATGGACCGTCTTCGGATGGAAATACACAAGAATGAGGTTAGATTCTAAAACAATTTCTTGGAAAATGTAAATGATTAGTACAATTGTACTTTGCCTTATGGATTTTAAATATAGCACCCAGAAAAACTACTTCATTGAAGCGTAGACCTCCTGATAAAATTTTTTGTGGGGTGCTGTATTTTCAAGTATGTTCATCTAGCTAGAATAAAGATGTACACTATTAAAGATGTAAACTGGTCAGAAGAATATATTATTATTCACTTACTCTGAAAATCACATGTAAGATTTTTTTTCCTTATGCTAGTATGGAGCATAGGCTAAGCATAAAGGGTAGGTTTATGCTTTGTGTGAAGTAATTATGAGACTTTGACATCTGACCACAGTCTCTGTGTGGCTGTGAACTGTCTGCAGTTCAATGCATTTGTTAAATGTGCTGGTTTATCTATTTTAAGGATCTATTATAATTATAATATATTATATATTTATCTATTTAAGGATCTATCTATCTATATTAAGGATCTGTTTTTCTTCTGACACCAGTATTTGCCTTTTTTCCCCAAGGCCTGGCTCTCTGAGGTTGAAGGTAAAGTAGCAGCCAGAAGCGACAGGCGGCACAGCAGCGACATCAACCACCTTGTCACCCAGGGCAGAGAGAGGTCACTATTCTGTCTCTACTGCTTTAGATCCTGTGCTAGAGTCTGTACAGCTCTCTGAAGATTACAGAAGTGATGGGTGTTACTTATCCTCCCCAAGTGGATAAATTGCCTTTCCTTCTAAAGGAAAATCTTAACTGGTTCTGACTTTTAGAGGTCACTTCCTGCCATTCTGGTAACATATAAAAATAGTCTAATTGGAACGCCTGCTCATTAAATAGCAGTGCCTTTTAAACCTGTCTTATTCCATTGCAGGCTCACTAGTTTTCCATGTTCTGTAGAGACAAGTATGTCAAATTTATGTTTGTTTTTCTAGTGGCATTCAGCCTAAGCTTTTGCTAGGGTTTTTTCAGTAAATCACCTCTGACAGTAACATAAATCCTGCTAACAGGAATTCCCAAACAATATCCATGACCTGCCCTTTCTGTGATGCATGGGTGCTGTGAGTTTTAGAGCTAGGAAATCCTCAGTCCTCATGCTCCCATCATTGCATTGTAGCCCTGAAGGGAGTTACACGGATGATGCCAACCAGGAAGTTCGTGGCCCACCACAGCAGCACGCTCATCCCAATGAGTTTGATGATGAATTTGAAGATGATGATCCACTACCAGCTATAGGACATTGCAAGGCAATATATCCATTTGATGGTAAGGTTAACCACATGCACTGAGATTCTTTGACTGTAAGGCATGGATGATTAGCTATAAAGAAGACAGGCAAAATGATTTAAAGCAAATTACTTGGATGAGTAACTAATTGCTTAAAAGATCAGTGAAGATAATTTATAAATTACTTTAACTCATGAGCAGTACGTGTGCTGTTCTAAGATAAATATTAGCACAGCTATTGGAAAATATTCAGCTTTACAAATTGGGACTGGGTTTTTTTCAAAGTCTGTTTGGCCATATGTTCTCTTGCACAGATTCTTCATGCTTCCTGTTTATATATAATTTGGAAACTATGCCTTGGGAAAAAGATGACTTGAAATTCTGTCTGAACAGTAAGACTTCTCTGCCTCTTGTTCTTCCCAGGTCATAATGAAGGCACTCTAGCAATGAAAGAAGGGGAAATTTTGTACATTATTGAGGAGGACAAAGGAGATGGGTGGACAAGAGCTCGAAGACATAATGGAGAGGAAGGCTATGTGCCAACATCATATATAGATGTAACGCTAGAGAAAAACAGCAAAGGTGCAGTAACCTATATCTAACAGTAAAACTGGCAGCTCTCAGTTGTACATTCCCCAGGGAAAATAGTGGAAAAATTGTAAGTTATACAGGCTCATGGAAAGAATTACAGAATCAGAAGTCAGCAATGATCTGTTGTTTGCATGGGGAGTTAGCTGTAGTTCTTTTTAGAATGACCATATTAAATTATGCATCTTACACTGGTCTGTAATTTTGACCGATGTCTTCTACTTTCCTGCTTTACAAAGCACTAAATCTAATTCAGCTATTGACCTGAAAAAGACCAGGACTCCTGCTTGTTCTGTGGAATACTTAGTTTTTATAGAGAACTGAAAAAATACTTAAGTTTTAAAGATCTCTAAGATTTACTGTTCCCACTTTTATGACTTAAACTATATTCTTAAAACAGAGATCTTTTTCCTCTAATAACTAACTGAACTCAGTTACTGAAAATTATTAATTTCCTTCCTTAGCAAATACTTGGCAGCTTTCACTTCTTAAACAGGAAAATGTTTTCTGATTCTGAAAGTTCAACAAAAATACTCAGGAAAAAACATTATGATTAAGAAGGACAGAAAGTCCACTGACCTATCTCCTTCCCTTTCAGTACTTGTAATGTAGAATGTTCTGTATTGGACATGATGTCATTGTTTTAAGTCTAGATACCTTGAACAAACAAAAAAGATCACATGTGATGCTTGATGTCTTACTGGAAACTCTGCTTCTGATAAGGGAATGATTTTATATTCTTCATCTGTGCCTGTAAACTAAGTCTTTGAATTAGTCTGAAGACAGTGTCTTAAATGTATAGTAATTCTCCTCATTGTTAAATCACTGAGGATTGGAAACTGCATTGCACAACTTGATTACTGGGAAAAAACCCGCTAATTTTGTATTTCTTATGCAAGTTTGTGGAATTAAGTACAAGGCTAACATATAGCCACTGAGAACGGCCTGTTAGAACTGAGCACGCTTCTCTGTCTTCTAAAGGCCTTCAGTAACTTTGTTCTTTTCTTTTTCCTCTTGGACTGCAGGTTCCTGAAGCGGGTTTCTGAGAAAATGGGCGAGATCTTGAAGGAGGTTACATGCAGCTGCTGGGGGGGTGGGGGTGGGGAGGGGAGGGGTACTAGACTGGGAGGCCCAAGGGACAAGCTAGTTGCATGAATGCATGCAGACATACATTTAGTAGTCACTAACATCTTAGCATCTCCATATATAGGTAAGGATGTATTACAAAATCTTCAATTTGTGCAGGAAAATAGAGTTCCATTACCAGAGTAAAAAGGCTACTGCTCCTAAAATTGCTTTATTTTCATTGTCCTAGGTTGTCCCAGGTGCACAAACTATATTTTAGCTTGTGCTACATTTTGATTTTTCTCAATGATGCTCTTTTCCAACTCACTTTTATTGGCAGTCATTTAGAGCCCTGTGTCAGTTATCAGTCTGCCTGTGCCACCTCCATGCTCGCCGTTAACCTCCTCCTGCATGCCTAGAACAGTCAGGCATGTTCTGTGTAACACTTTGCCATCCTTGCTCGTCTTATTTTGTAACAAATCATTTTCTTTAAATATCTTCAGCACTAGAGTTTCATCCCAGTATCCATGTATGCTGCTATAACAATACCACTGCAACCATCATTACATTCCAGATGTTTGGCATAACTGATAAACGACTGTAAGGTATTTTGTTAATTTGGGGAAATAATGCATCTCAGCTCTAGCCTACAATGCAATCAAGAGAAACTCCTAGAACTGTGGTCCCTCTTCAGCCCTTCAGTAACCTGTTGTGAGCACTGACAGCCTGGAGCACAACCAGAGGATTCACCACTGCAAGCTAATGACTGTTTTCAGAAGTCAACCACTTGCCATTCAACTGCTGCCTTAAACTAGAGTGCCTAAATCTGTTGTTTGCCAACACTACCACTTACAGTATCCCACAAAGGGCTTTGTGTCTCAGCTCTTTTCACAGTGCTGCAGCTGCTGAAGTAGCCACGGTAGGTGTTTTCTAGAGCTCTACTTTACTGGATACATGGTGCATCCGTGAATTTTATACATTGAAATGTGTATCTCTTCATTTGACTTTACTATTTTTTTAAAAGATTTTTATGGAAACTGTCTTTTAGTTTTTCACTATGACGTTCCAATTTCAATTACTGCAGTGCTAGTCCATTTCCAGGTGATGCTTCATTGTATGGACCAGGTGACATTTGAGTGATACTTCGTAATGATCTTTGTGCACTTTTACTTGTAAACAATTGAAATTTGGATATGTTTATACGTGTAAATATAGTTGTCTGCAGTGCCCCTATTGCTTATGTTGTCTTGCCTCCCATTTGTGGTTCTATTAATAAATACATCATATCTGATTGATTAGGGTGATAAGAATTAGACTAGAGATGTTGGGGGGAGGGATACTTACATCAACACAAGCTTGTCAACCCAGCCACCTGCTGTTTGGCAGTGTGTTATGGAATAATAATTAAAATATCCTGTTTTTCTGGGGTCTGAAGCAATATGTGGATGCAGCAGTGCTGGATTCTTTTTCATTTCAGTGTTATTAGGAACTGTACTACCAGTAAAACTGAATTGGAGTGACTTGTGTAGAGGTTTATTCCTTTTGTTATGTATACCACTATTACACAGCTTGACCTAGTGTATTATGGGGCCTATTACACTCTAAAGTTTAGATTTTTGGAGCTTGTATACAGGGTTATTTATATAATAATGTGACATTACTCAATACTGACAAAACTACTTAGGTAGTTTTTTGGGTTTGGGGTTTTTGCGGGGGTTTGTTGGGATTGGGATTGGTTTTTTTTTCTCCTTTTTTTTTTAATTTTTTAAAATCTAGTGCTTTTTTATTTTGGAGAAAACTCAGTGATCCTTGTGGGTCTCTTCCAACCCAGAATATTCTGTGATTCTGTAATTCTGTGAAGAGGAAGAAATGTGATCTGTGTATTTTCTGGTTAAGGGCCTGTGGTCTGCCTGGCTTAACAGCCTTGGAGGTCAGTAATAACACTTCCTGGTAAAAGACTAAATGTTTTTTTCACACTACTGTTTGTTTTTCTGAAACCAGGATATGCTTCCTTTGGAGGCAGGTTGCTTTCAAGAGGGATAGTGCAACTTGTATGAGGGTTATTAAACATAGGAAAAAGCATTTGTACTTGCACAGCTTATAAATCACTTACTCTAAAATTCTGAACGTGAGTTGTCTTAAAGAATCAGACATTTTCCAGTAATTTTTAATCCTTTTTTGTGCACATGTTGATTTCTTAAATGTTAAATGCTTTGTTTAAAAATAGTGTTCTCTGTTGAGAATATTTTCATGGAATAAAAAAATCTTTTCATGGTCTAAGTAATTAGCTTCCCCATTTGTCTTCTGTTAAGATTGCCAGGCAGACTTGCAGTATGAGGTTCTGGTAGTAAAAACCTCAGCTATGATTGTAGGTAGGAGGAACAGATTCTCGTGTTGGTTGTGTTGTCATTCTACTCCAATACTCCAGTGCTCTAAGTAACATGTCATTCCAGAAATAGGCTTACTGCCAACAAGCACATGCAGCTCTGACTATAGTTCTTAAATACTTGTACAACTTATTTACCAGTTCTGTATATGACAAAGTGGGATTTCCTGCTAAGACTCTGTATAATGAACTCTGTCCGTGCTGATTTCCTATAAAAAGTGGTAACATCTTATGCTTTGCCTTCATGCAAGGATAAAGAAGTACTTACCAAAGTGATTCACCTCAGTAAATGAAGTAAGTTTAATACATACATACACCCACGTTTACTCATCTCTGAAAGCATTTTAATTATCTGGATTGTTTGTTCTTGCCATTTCATCATTCATTCCTGGCAGCGTAGCTGTTGCGCAGGCCCCAGCAAAAGCTGAAGTGCTACAGATGCTGTCTTAAAAAAAAGGGAAAGTTGTCCCAACACATACACAGACTAATTTGCTAGTTTCATAGGCACAGTGATGTTTGACCCTTCTGGTTACAGATAAAGGATCGTTTCTGCAACTTGCAGTGCTTCTGTGATTTGTAAATATGCAAATTATCTTGCATAAAGATACACTTCACAGTTCTATCTACAGTGTTTTTTATATTCATTAAAGGAATATTATACAACAAATTTTTGCCATGTCAGATAATTAATCTATCACTTTATTTACACTATTTGCTTCATCTTAATATTAAGATGCCAATGCCTTACTCCTTGGCATCATTAAAACATTGCAACCTTGGGGAAATAACCTAACTGTTTAAAGGGCTCAGTAAATGACTTGGTGACACAGTAAATAAATAATCTGTTTAGAAATCAGTAGTTTTAAAACAAGTGTGCATTGTGCAGTTAAAAGTTCTAAACATTTTGTAAAATGCAAGAAGTTTGTGCAGTATCAAATTGCCAGAAGAATGCTAAGGTTATTTCAAGTATATCACTGAAATAGTGTTTTTCCAGAGTCTCATATACTTAATTGTTCCACCAGCTTCACTGGAGGAGGTTCCAGTTTTCGGGAAAGTGCAGTTAAGATCCGGTTGAATTTCTCGTATCTTTCACTTTGATTAACTTGTGCTCCTTTGCTGCCCCAGAGCAATCTCATTTGAAATTCTGTCTTGAAGATTTCACTCAGCTCTTCATCTGGCTGGAAACCTAGTAGGTAAAAAGAATCCCACAGTATCACCACCAGGCAAATTTTTTTATTCTGCAGAAATGGCTTTTAAACTGTCTTCTCTCCAAATAAGCTGTAGTGCACTGGGTTCCATTTGCACAATTATTTTAACAAGCTCATAAAACAGTGAAAAATCCTTTCCAGCTTTGACATTCTAGTAACACTGATGGCTCTAAGGACACTGGGATAGGCCGGCCTTGCTAATGTCTAGTATTGTCATTGTAATCAGACCTTAAATATAATTACTGAGGTATACATGCTGCCTGCAGAAATGACTGTATTTCTCCCCACTCCCTTAACTTTTCCACTGCAAGTTTGAAAAATAAAGTCACATTGTTAACATGCTGCTGCTTTTTGGCTGTAAGTGGTCACAATCTCAGTGCTGCAACTTGCACTGTTGTAAAGAATCTTAGGGTGGCATTTCAGTTGTAATAATCAGAGTAGGAATTTTATAGTGTACAGAAGACAGGAAGTTATCCTCAGTCTGTACTGTACTTCTGTTCAGTTGCCAGAAGGGTCAGCATATTGAGTAATGAGAACTTCTAGTATGTTTAGCAAAAATGCTTGCTGGAGAGCCGTAGTGATGAGTAATTTACTGTCTGCTTTTAAACAATATTAATGTTGTCCTCAGACTGAATTTCCTGCAGGACATTTGCTGCTCTCTCAGCTCCTGCCAAAGAGGAGAAGGCTTTCTCTCTCTGACATGCAGGGGCACGTGGGCAGGCACACAGCCCCAGCTGCTGTGGCAGTGAGCAGTCTCTCCTACCTTGCAGCAGCCGCTCTGCCGTCAGGCGAAACGTCTCGGCGTGCTGGGCGAGCAGGCGAGCTGTGCCCAGGTGCCTGAGCATTATTTCACCACTTTGGTCACTGCTTTCCCACAGCTCCATGCCTTCAAAAACAACAGCCTGGCGCTCCATCAACGTAACAAGAGGCATCAGCAGTGGCACCGTTATGTTGTTCTGTGGAGCACTGATAGTTTCTGGAATAGAGCAACGATCATGTATCTCGTATCATCAGACATTATTGCTAATTGAAGAAGGTATTATAACTGCAGTGTCCTTTTTTAAGTTGGAAACTACTGTTTATCTTCCATCTTTCAAATGGAGGAGAAATAGCCTTCAAAACCTCACCTTAAATATACCTGTCCTACCAGTTTCCAGTGGTTGGGGAAAAAGACCAACACAAATTGGTGTTGGAAAGCTGCATTTGCTACAGGGGAAAGCTCTGCTGAATTACTAGACAGTGGCACAGAGATTTTAAACATTTACAAAATTGGTCCTTCCAATAAAAATATCCATGAAGATATTTTCCTCATGGATATTTTTATTGGAGAAGTTTTCAGTCTACCTGTTCTCTTGGAGAAATGTTCTGAGAAATTATTTTCTCTGCCTTGCATCCCTTTAGAAACTAGAGCTGCAGTGAATCTGGCACAGGGGCACCTAATCTGACCAGAATTACCTAACCCATTCTTTTTATTTGAGGTTTCATCCTCTTATCTAATAGACAAAGCAAGTAAGAAGCAAAATCTGCCAGATTTTTTTCCTGTTTTTTTGGCAAGATGATGCAATCTGTCAGTTTCTACTCGACACAGAGGAAGTAGGGATGTGGGAAGAATGTTGTATTCTGCAGGGATACAGGCAACACAAACATACTGATGTTTGGCTGGCAGACTGTTTGCTTCTATTCATAATCATATGGCATATGGCAAGTTTACATAATCATTTTAACATACAATGCACAGCTATGGAAAGAGCAGCTGCCTCATCTCCTCACACAGGAAATCAGTAGGGGGAGGGTTAAAATGCCAAATAGAAACCAGTGTCACTCATACTCACTAGTCCACTCATCTTGTCCTTCATGCAAAGCTTTGCAAGATGGTTTCAGCTGTTTTTCATACATAATGGCAGTCTGGGTATAACAGTGTCTTAGAGCTGTCCAGGTTTGTTCTAATCTACTGACCTGTTCATGCAAAAATAGAGAATACACATTATTGGGGTCCACAGCAGGGAAAGTATACTGCTAGTCACAGAATCATAGAATAGTCATGAAGACTATTCTGATGTTCCCTCTAGTCTTGAAGAAACTGCTCAAATTAAATTAGATAAGCCATCAAACAACTCCACATTTTGGAACATAAAAAGAAACAGATTTTACCTGTGGCATTTCCAGTGCTTTCATAATGGCAGAAAATCCATACAAATCCCCTAGTGACTCCTTCAACTCCACAGCAACTTGGATGATCCTGTTTAATGTTGCTGCTCGATCTTCTACATTTCCTGTGCAACCCAAGATATCAACAGCTATTCCTATTGCCATGGTATTGTGCCTGTAAGTGAAACAATTCATGTGACCAATTACAAATTATTGAATTTACATGTGTTCAAAGATCAGTTCAAAGGTGACTTTTTATCTTGGCACGTCCAGCAAACTTAGTCTTACCAACATCTTTGCACCAAAACCAATAATGACATATGGAATAAATACAGGCTTTAAATTAATGTTTTAATAAATCCTCCTGAGATACTACTAACGATATAAAATTCTGCTCAAGCAATGAATGAATGAACGCTTCTGGGAAAATTGCCCCAATTCCCTTTGTCCTCCACATTGAAATCCTGTGACTCTCCCCCCCGAATATCTCAGCAATCAAACTACTGAAAAACTACTGAAAAACTACTGAAATATGAAGTAGAAAATGTAGATCAGAACACCCTAAGTGTTCCCCCTTGACTTGTGCAGAGGTTTTTCAGAAAGCTTTGCTGATAATGTTTTACTTTATTAGGTCCTCTAGCCTCTTGCCACATGCAGAAGGATTCTACCTTTCAGTCTCCTCCACACACACTTACATGCTCAGAGAGATTAGAGCTCTCCTTGTAAAGGGGAGCTGATGGCATTCAGCTGTTCCAAGGACCCTGCTTTTGACACCTTTCCCCTTTCCTTGCACTACATGTAACAGTTGCCTTATGACTTTAAGGAATCCTTTCCTATTCAAAACAAATTTACATACCATCTCAGTAAATAATCTGTACATGTGAATTCAGGAAACATGCAGGAGAGCATTCCTGAAGGAAGTGAGGACAGTGCAGCCATGCTTTGAGCTTCTGGCCGTCTGCCCTGGCAATGAGGAACAGGAACATTTACCTCTCAATCAGGTCAAGGCGCAGCTGATGTCCGTAAGGCAAGGTGATCAATTCAAGACCAGAGCTCCCTCCCATATTCCTCCTCATCTCTTCAGAAACTTCTACTATCCTTGCCACCTGTTAAATGCAAAAAACTCTGCATGAATTTTAAAACTAACATTAAAAAAAAAAAAAAACAAAACCAAAACAAAAAAAAAACTCTAGCCACAGAGAAGTCCTCCAGGTAAGTGCATGCCATACAGAGCTACGTGTACAGCATGCAACATTATAATACAGGCATCAAAGAAAAACTTTAACCCATGCATGTTCAGTGCCTTACACAAAAAAAACCAAGGAAATATTTTTAAAATGATACAGCCATCAGAAAACATAAAAGGTGTAACCAAAAAGCTTTATCAAACTCCATCCTCTGCTTCCAGAAGGTTCCAGGAACTGTAGTGTGCTCTCAGCCTGATCCTTGTCAGAGAGGGACTGCTGTTTGCCCTAAGGACACACACACTTGCTTTGCCTTTTTCCTTTCTAAAAAAACTACTGCTCAGAACGTTTTTGGTTACACCACAGGGTCCTAAAGATGAATTAGGTTCATAAAAGTTCGTAAAGATTAATTAGAAAAAGGAATAAGGAGGACACAATGTTGAGTGCCTAATGGAGTCAGTGTGTGAAAGCTGACACCCTTACCAATTTGTCTTTGCTTTTTAAACAGATTGTATTAGCTACTGGTTATCTCAATAACAATTATAATTGCTAATAATAAGCAAAACCACATGAATATGATGGTGTAAGATTATCAGCTGGTTTAAGGCCTGTATGTTGACATATGTACAAACCAATCTGCCTGCAATATTCTGATATCACCCATCAGCATTTTGCACCCATTTTGGCTATGAAATGATGAAAGCAATCTGGGCTGCACAACAAGCCTCACCAGTACAAAACAGCACTGTAGAAAAACCTGTTTCACTTCTGGAGAAGCAGGAGTGATAGGAAGCCCCTGGAGACACTGATTGCTATTCCATCACAGGTATGCAAGTGGCAAACACTCACCTCATCACTTACCATATGGGTCATTCTTTATTCAAAATGTCATTATTTAAAAGGCAAAATGAACTACTGATGACACACAGGATACATGAACTTTAGCCTGGGATCTCAGTACAAAGCATTCATTCTGGCCCAATTCACAGGCCAATCTCATTGCATCATGCAGTTCTTATCAGTGCAGTCTATGCAACAAGTTGCCAGTAAATGGCAGGCATTGGCTCAGTACTTGGAGGTGAACGTCAAACAGACTTCTCTACCTGTCCCAGCTAGTTACTGTTCCTGCTCCAAAATTCAAAAATCTGTTTATGCAAAGCCCTCAAATGACTCTTAATGAATTCCAGCAGGCTAGTTGGTGCCTTAGCTCCCTTACAAAGTTTACAGTATTTAAAATAAGGAGCCTAATAACATGGTAATTGAATATTATACACATACATACATATATAAATTCACTACTTCTCTAAGGCATGCTTATCCTATGCCTTCAAGCAACATACTCTTTTAACAATATATTAAAGATAAATCAGTTATTAAGTTGAAGGAAAGAAGGAAAAAGTGAATTTTGGAACTAAAATGTTAGAGAATGCTGTTAATACTCTTGGAACCATGGTAAAGAAACCTCAATCTACCACTTCTGAGAAGAGTGAGCAATTGTGGAACTGAGTTTTTCTGAGTCACCTTTTCTGCATGAAGCCTCACTTAGCAGCAGCCAACAGTGCTACTGAGGAAGGAAAAAGCTGTTTTTGCTGTTGGCAGGCCCCCAGCAGCTGGCAGGACTCACACACTCGGCTGCTCCAGGGAACTGCCCCCTCCTCAGACCTTGGGTGTCCATCAGTGCAGCAGCACCAGCAAAGTGCTCCTGATGTGCTTCTTCTGGAGCATCACCACTCCCACTTCCCTTCCTGTCTGCAATGGAGTTGCCCAGTAAGTAGCCACGTGTTTAGCTTCTCAGACTGAAACCACCAAAGCCCAACAAAGCTTGGGGGGGTTAGATACCCACTGTACCATTTGGCTGTACCATTTACCTGTAGCTGCTCTGCAGCAGGTACAGCACTCAGTCATGCAGATTTAACTGCAGTTACATTTCTTTCATTACACAAAGTCATCATCTCATTAGGAGATGATTCTCCTGTCTTTCTGATCCATTAGCTGATCTCCAAGCCCTGGCAGCTGACCGAAGTCTACAATGTGAAAAACAGTTCTTTATGGCTTTTTACATCTTTCTAAGTAATTCCACTAGCATAGTTCTCTTACAGGAGAGAAGAGCACAAGTCCTCATAGCTATTTTCCCACACCACCTATCCAGCTGGAAGAGGGGAACTCAAAGATTAGAAGAGCAGCTGGTTTTAGAAGTTTAAATATATTTCATTCCATTGCACATTGTATATAATGACCATATGGCAACCAGGTAATGTCTGCCTGCTCTTTGCCCTAACCAGCTATTTCATCCGGTGAGCAGTTCTCCCCACAGTGCTTTACAGCACAGAGCTCTTCCTCCAACACAGGAGAAAGGCTGAATCACAGGTAGGCAGCAACTGAGAGGAGATTTAAAAGACATATGGAACTTCAAGAATTTGAGTCTAAAGTCAAGCATGATGAGAGACCTTTAGTCAAAAGAGTTTGTGAACATTCTTATTCTTTAAATGGAAAACAAACATCCTAAAAACCCCTGCAAGCAATACAAATATTACATTAGCTGCAAATCTACCCATTATTCTTTTCAAATCAGTTCTTTAAAAAGTCTAAACTGGCACAATATAAAACAAAAGGCATGATCTTTTTTTTACCTTGCAGTCCATTCTAAGAATATGCTGTGCAATAATCTTTGGGTTATTATTGGTGAAAAGCTCCTTAACTCTTCTTAACATGGATGTTTCCAATGGCTTGTTTTCAGGAGGAAGTAGTTTGGATTCAAAATCATTCGGTTTAAAACTAGACACTGTCTCATAAACAGGTGCAGAAAAGATGCTGTCTTCTTCAGCCATCTGACCTGAAGCTTCTGAAGGATCTGCAGGGTTCATTGTAGGATCATCATCAAGGATCAAATAGCTTGTTTCAGAGTTCCTGAATGTTGCCCTCTCCTTTTGTGTCAGATGTTCCACATAGCTGTTTTTCTGACACAAGTGTTGTTTTGCTGCTGTAGGATGTCTGGCAGGGTTTAGTTCACAATAGTGTCCTTCAGAGCTGTGGGAAGCCAAAGGAGAATCTGGGGGCTTCATCAGGGGTGCTTTGCTGGGTTTAGGTGGAGGCTTTGGACAGAGCTGACTGTCTGATCCTCTAAGAGCTTCCCCCAGCTGTGACTCTGAGGTGACTTTCTGAACAACTGTGGGGCTTAGAGATGGTTCACTGCCTGTTCTAAACGCAGGTGAGCTTGGACAGGAGTTTGCATCTGCTTCAGGTAATCGAGATGGATGTCTTGAACCTGCAGGGCAGAACAGTGTTTTAGAAGGCCAAAATACATACAATTCCTGGTGCCTGTGCCAGGATTCATCTCCTAATGCTATTTCCTAAGGATAATATTATCAGATCATGTCAATTATTTGCTGGCAAAATTGTGTATTTTGAGGAATGACCTAGCCAACAATTTCCATTCACTTGCTATCCTCCCAAAATCCCAAATACATGGAACAGCTGCACCATAGTATTATTCTGTGGTAATGCTGACAATACTTCCAGTCCCTGCTGCATACATAGGCTATCCTGTCAGAGCTGGATGGTCTCCATGGCTTGGAATAGGTTTCTTTGTAACCTGATCCAGGCTATAAAAACAGCAACTTCCAGCTGTATCACATAAAAGATGAGTCATTTCTGAGAATGACAAGTTTGAGATGAAAGCAAAACTTCCCAAAGTCAAGCCTGAACCCGAACTAAGGTATGGAAGGAATGAACTTCAGAAATGCTAATCTTTTTGTGAAACAGAGCTAGTTTGAAGAGCTGGATCCATATACTTCTGTATTTATGCCTTATCCTGTACCTGCTGCACATGCAAACCTCGGCATCCGATATGGGATTGAGTCCTGTGGCAGACATTCCCAATCTCCAATTCTTGGTGCATTTGCTGGTATCTACAGCAAAGTGGCCAGTTGCATCGTGTGGGTGTTACTGCTTGATTACAGATATGAAACAAAACCTCCAAATCACAGGCTGTCACCACCCTTAAACAGTATTATAACAGCATATGACAAAATGCACAGCAGAACTCTTCAGGCTGCTGTAGTACCAAAATAAAAGTATCTGCAACCATGGATTGCAATAATCAATTCAACTACAGAGGGACAGAAACTTGCCTTATAAATGTCTGTCCATCCCACTGTTAAAACACAGGAGCACACTCTTTCTATCAAAATACAGTCTCACTGTACAAATACTCAATATTCTTTTGTCATGAGAACTCTTCCTACAATAGACATGAAGAATTTTAACAGTACCATATTCAAAACAAGCAGCCTTGGAAGTCAATACTAGCTTGTATAGAAGCTGCTATACACAAGTATGTTAGTATGGGAACAAGTGCTTAAACCTTTCAAGAATCTGAGAAATAAAATGCCCCAATCAACCACTGATTAAGTATTGTCACAGCCTGGATTCCTTGGATGGTAGTGGCCATGGAACCAGACAGCAGCAAAAGGAACAAAAAGCAAAAAGGATGGAGGGTAAAGAGATTGAGGGAGATGGAAGAACAGAACTGAGTACAAAAGCCATGGTAGTGTTTCTCTTCTAGTGATGAAGATTACCTCATTTGCATAGTTTACCCTGAGAAAAAGTGGTTACCAGAATTTCCATGAAACACCACTTTTACTTAAAAAGTTGTCAGAAACATATGAGTGAAACAAGTCAGTTCTTGTCAAGCACAAGTGAGGAAAGGTAATATCATCAAAAAAGGTATTAATGCCAACCACAGCTGTCATTTCTTTGGTGTGGAAGCCTGCTGAGTTGGGTGCTAAGGTTCTCAACTACCTGGTGCATATTAAATAAAAATCCTGTTCCAGTGACTTGAAGAGAAGCAGTGTGTTAACACACCCTACAGTGGCCCTTCAGTATAATGTATTTACAGTACTCAGAACATTCAGCAGTCTCACTTTGGTCTGAAGAGTAACAGACCACCTGGACACACACTGATTCTAAGTATGAAATTTCTTATTACAGAACATACCTATCAGCAGATAGCTCTCTGACTGGTGAGCCTTTAAAGGGAATCTTTTCTCCAGAACATGATCCAAGCTAGCTGGCTGGCTACCACTTTTTTCTTTGTTTCTAGGATAAACAAAAATGCAAACAAAAACATATCAATATATGCAGCACTTAAAATATATATCTAACTGCCAGAATAGATCATAACCAGTGCAAGGATCATGAGCTTTCCACTTGGGCAGCTTATGATAATAAAAGGTACTTCATTCATTCATAAACTGCTGATGTAGTGGCAGTGAAACGGGCTATACTATGTGTCACCCTGCAGCATTTATAAAGGTATTTCCTTTCTAATGGAACATTTGATTTGGATACTGCAAGTAGGATCCATTATCCCACACTTGGAGTTTTCATTTTAGGAGTCAACTACGGAAAAACAGACTCTCTGGAGCAGCAGCAATATGTTATTTTAATCCTTTGTCTTACGTGGTCAAGATTTGCCAAGTCACTGCAGTGCTGTGCTTCCAGAGTCTGCATTTGCTCTCACTTTGTGGATTTGCTGATCCTTTGCTAAAAATCAGCAAATCCTCATGCCTAGTTCCATCTCAACCCTCATTCCATCTCAAATCAGAGTGAAAACTCACATCACCTCCACCAGGAGCTGATACACTTACTCCATTTCCTTCCATAAGGACAGCAAAATTAAGGTACCTCAGAAGATTTCCTCTGGGTATGCTCTGCTCCGGGGATTGCATGCTGGATATACCAAGACTCAGCCTTTTTGCAGTTTCCGTTTTTCCTTCAGGGGTGCTTGGCTCTTTTTGTTGGACTGGAGTTACACCATATTTTTCTTCCAGACACCTGAGAGGCACAGTCCTGTTGACAGGCTGAAAAATAATTGCTCCACTCTGCTTTGATACTGGTGTGCGATTCCCAACATAGTATCTAACTAAGCCAGGGATAGTGTCAAAACTTTCCAGTTCAAACTGATACTGAACACGACAGTAGGCTTCATTGAGTCTTATAACTATTTTGTTGATTTTAAAATGCTGAGGGATATTCTTCCACTGACAGGTAAGAACAAAGTTCCCAGGACTGGAGAGAGAATCCCTAATCAGAAAATCTCCATCTCTCTGAACTAGGCCTTCTGCCACCTTTGAGGAAAAAGAATGATATAAAAAATTACTTTCAGAATCAGAAAACAATACATTATAACAAAATATTCTTAAACACAGGAATTAATTTGGCTACTCTGGGAGAATACACAAAGTCACAAATACAAAGCAAAGCATGAAGTGTGGTAGAAGAATGATGTCTCCAATTCTTAATTAAAAGCTCATCCCACAACAGAGATCTGAAAGGGCCTCTTGGAAGGAGCCAGCAGCCAGAAGCTGACCCACTTTTACATGTGTATTTCTTCTAGTTTGCTAATAGAAAATAACGCATGAAGGAAAAGCAGTGACCCAGAACTTTAAGTTTAAAGCATCTGAATATAGAGTAACACTGAAGTTTAGAAGCCATTAATACAAGATCCTGGATTCTGCCCTTTTCATTGTTACCTTACATGACAGAAGCTTTCATTTTTTAAAAATTCTTTGTGAACACTGCATGTAAATACTACTGAGTAGGAAGAGTCAGAGACATCTTGTTTTTCTGTTTTGAGTTAGTCCTCTCCTGCGATGAAAAGGACGCCGAGAGCCGAGAGTGCGGCAGCTGAGCCGGCGCTGCCCCGGGGCTGAGGAGGCCCGCAGGGGGAGCTCCAGCGGCTCTGGAAGCTCCGATCCAACCTCAGCCTTGCCGTGTTTGTAACTGCGTTTGTAAGGATCAAAATATAAGCGACTGAATTGATTTTGTTGCGGTTCTTCTTTCCTTTCCCCCAAGTTCCAAGTGCAAGAAAGAAAATAAACAACATTTTAACTTTCATTAAGAATACTGAACCAAATTTATGTCAGTGTTCTCTAAACAATATGCGATCATAGTATTCTTATACAAAGCCTAAATTCCATTTCCAGATTTATTCAGTGCACAAATATCCTGAAATGTATGTTTTTTCCACCAGGCCTGCCCTAAATCCTTCCTTGGCCTCATTTTATGCCAAGCTGTGATAAATACCACAGCTTTCATACAAATAGGCATTATGTTCCTACTAAATTAATTCAGGTATCAGAGATGTGTACAGCACATCAGTGAAATTCTGTTTGTCTGTAAAAGCTCAAAGCACACTTGGCAATGCAAAGACCACGTACCTGCCGGGGAATACGTCCGTGGTACCAGGCATGGCTACGCAAGTCTTCACTACTCAGCTGCAGTTCTTCCTCTAACTCCTTCTTCAGTTTTTCCGGGCTGTTATCCATAACTTGCCTCTCCCTAGAAAACTGCAATAAAAGATTAAAAGCTTAAACTGTGCCAAGTTTAGTGATTAACATTTTACCTGGGTTATAACTTCCATCATATGACCTGCACTGGAATGCAGGTGCTGCTTTCAGCAGGCTGGCTTGGCTTTGCTCTCCAGATTGTGTTTGCAAACCCCAGCATTCTGTGAGATAACATGTGATTGTTCTACACCGCATGGAACAGAGCAAAGTGTTCTGCCTGTACACCAAACTAATAATGACACACCTACAAAGTCACTTCTCTTACTTCCTATTTCCAATAAGAATTCTAACTATATCCAAAAAAAATGGAGCTGGACCCAAATACCCTGCTCTAATATTCCTCCTCCTCTTTAAACTTCCGTTTTAAATTTACATTCTTTCCCAGCAGCCCCCTTTGAACCCATCTAGTTAAGAGCGTTCCAAATGCATCAAGACAGGCTAAGCTGGACACATTTAGTTGTTCAATATTTCTGTTGCCAAAGAACAATTTCAATCTTAAAGGGCTTACTCCTAATGGTCATTAAATCCACACATCCAAGACGTTCCCTTCCTAAAAGACAGAAGCTCTTATTGCCCCTTAGCACAAAAGGCATGAGTTTTGCTTGAAGATATCTCCATCACCACTATACAACTACTTTGTGATTTTCTGGAAAATTTCTGTCTTCATCTCTTTTTGGAGCACAGCTTTCATGCTGGCCCACTGTGGCTCGCTAGTCCTTACGGACATAGTGTTGCTAACAGTGAGGTGCAGGATCTTCTCTGGAGCAGCCACATTCTCTTTCATAAGCACTCAGAGGACGGAAGTACTTTGAACTTCCTCTCATTCTCCAAGGGCTTTGTTGTGCTGAAAAGTTTTAAAAGCCTGAGAACATGTTCGACACTGATCAAAGAATCAGAGTATACCCTCTCTTCAGAGAAAGACCATTAAAATAAAAAAAAAAAAAAAAAGAGAGGGATAAGGAGAGAGAGGGGGACCTTCAGCAAAATGCAACATTTTGCTCCCATGCATTATGGATTTTTTTCTTAGGTCTGGATATGAGCCAAAGCTCATGGGTTCCTTTAACTGACACACTGATGCAAATAAGGAAAACATGCATTATTTAAAAAAGAACTGGGAAGGCTTGCCCACCAATTCCTGTTCTTTCCATGAACACTGCTCTCTATAGCTTTTTCTTCTTCACAGTGAATACTCACAGCACCTAACCGTGGGAGCAGGTGGCACACATTTAACACTTCTTTCAACGACCCTCCCTGCAATTTCAGGCAGACTGAGTTACAACAGATTACCAGACAGCAGATTTTTGGTGGAATAGTGCCAGAGGAGGCATCCTGCTGCCAAGATAATTTAAACATGCTGGGAGCCCAGAGAAATTCTGAGATAAACTGTCCTCTTCTCTTTGCTTTTCTCAGAGAAAACTAAGGCTTCTCTTAGACAAACACTAGTAGCTAACATAGAAAGGCAGAAGATAAAAACAAGCTGGTAAAGAATCACTTAAATTAATCACCTTAATTCTCCTTCTGTGAACCAGAAAAGGGTGTTATTTATCCATACAAATCTGGCTCAAAATGGACAAGCATTTTCATCAAGGAGCAAATTATTTGTGCTTTTGTACATTAAGGTTTTGCATCAACTCCTTCCAAGCTTTATAAGAAGACTCTGCAGAAAGAAACCATGCCACAAAAAATTACCTTCACTGAAAAGGCTCGTTCATAAACCCATGTACAACATGAAGAGGTGAAGTTACTGGATGTACAAAGAGCCACAGAAGAGGCTTGGTGAGGACTGAAGTCCAAAAGCATATTGAAGTGTCAAAACATAGTCAGGGAAGGCCAAAAATGCCTCCTCCGCTCCAAACCCTTGTGACCTATCAGACCAGGTGAAGGACCTCTGGCACACGCCTATCACTTGTATTTCCCAACTCAAATGGCTGGGAACCCATTTAAAGCTGACTGGCAATGATTCTAAAATTAACAGCCCTTTCACTGCCAGTCTTAGAGAATGATAGCAAGAATTATAGCATCTACACAAGCTGAAGGCAGAGTGAAGAGCACACAAATCGAGCCGAGGCTTTTCAAAAGCACCTTTTCCCCTGACTGCACAAGGAAGTGGCTGGAGAACTTTTAAAATAACCCCTCCAGGGTAAACAAAAACATCCAGCTGCAATGGTGTAACAAGATCTTAAAGTCATAGCTGTGTGTTTTCTTGATCTTCTGAGAGGAACTACTACTTTAATGTGAATCATATTTAAGGTTTCAAAAGATGCTTTTGACTGAATAGAGATCTCAAAGAACCCAAAGCCATTATAGAAATTGTTACCATCTTTCCAAAAGCATCTCACTGCACCTCAGTGGAAGGTAGAGCCACTGAAAATAGAACAGACTATAGGATACAAAGGCAATAACTGAATTTGCTTAGGAGAGTTATACTTTTGGCCAACAAAAAGAACTGTAGGTCTCTACCAAAGACCTGTATAGGACGAAATGGACTAGTTTCATCCACGGTACTGACATGAATTATCTTAAAAACACCAGGATGATCCACTTAGAGATACACATTAATTACAAATACAGCATAGAAACACAGAATTTCTTCTGGTGGTTGAATGGATTTTTCATTACTCAAATGAAGTTAATGAGACACATATTGGACTTGAACTACATCTAACAACACAGCAAGAAAAACATTTAAGGAATCCAAACCAACTAAATTGTTAACATTCTTAGTTATTGGTTTGTTAAAAATCCTCTCCACCATGGTCTACCACATGGACATCTCCTGAGATGAAGTAAACACACTTAAATAACCTTTATGCAGCTCACAACTTAGTGAAAGAACTCCAGTGGCTAGCACTGTAATAGCATGTCTTCCTGGACAGTTCTTTGTTCACTGAGACTGATTTCTCATAGAACCTACTGAAGGAGAATTGTGACAGATGAACTGTCTGTAATCTCACCAGCCAACACCTTTCTATGCTATACAGCACACCCAAGGCCTCTGCTCTGCAAGAATCTCTGTATACACTGAACTTCACATCATCCAAGGATCAAAAATCACTCCAGGCACAGCCTGTGCAAGCACGTGAGCCTGCAAATAAAGAAGGAGGTAAGCTTACAACAATTATTAGCCATGCCAGTGGGCTTTCTTTCAAAAGAAAAGTATGATGCAGATGCTTCAGCCTCATTTCCCAATAGCACCCAAAGTTAATGGGCAGCAGGGGTAGGCTGTAAATTTGCAATAACTTCATAGTGACAAACTTCACTTAGTGCTACCTCCTTGTTTTATTTCTTTACCTAAGACACTTTTTGACTCCTACTCAATGACAGCAAGAAAGCTGAATTTACATCTACAGCTAGATATTGAAGTGGATGGTAAAGAGAAATTTAAAAATAATCTTGGGAAAAATAAAATACTTCCATATATTTTGCAACAAAACATAGTTGAAGCAACACAGGGAAGCTTCCAGTTTCAATACTTTGAGATCTTTAATAGCAACAACTCTATCAGATATCCCTGGAATAAAAAAGCAAATCAAGTCAGCAGTCACTGTTTTCAAATACAGATGCTTTTCCTGACCTACAAAGAACTCCCTGTAACTGTGTGCTTTCCAGAACTGTTTGTTCACATTTTAGTTGCACTGTTTCCAGTCCTGGTGCTATTTTAAGATATTTCTGCCATGCTGAGTTTTTGTGAACAGGTCCTTAAAATAAAAATACATAACTACCTAGTAATACAATACTATCACCCTCTGGCAAGAACCCTCAAGACTCCTTACATACACTATGGAAAACCTAGAGAGCCAAGACTTTAGCAGGGAAGAAAATTTCAGTCAACAGTTATAAACTAAGAAACTCCTTGGCAATTTATTATGTTTCAGAAAGGATTTCTACTTCAGGGCCATTAATCTAATAGCAAACTGTGCTTACAGATATAACAAGCTAATGTTACATATTATTTTAGGTTTTTTTCCCAGGCAAATGTTAATCTAGCATACCAAAATCTGGAAAATATCAAAGTTTAAGGAAATAAAACATCTAACTATGATCTCATTTAGGGTAAATTTGAAGAGGACCTGACTTACCTACCACAATATGCTGTGCCCTCTGAAATTTGTGAATGTATTTTAATGGGAATTTCTCACAATAATCTGCTGCTTATGTATCCAAGGGGTATTGCACTCTCCAAAGGCAACTTGCTATATCAAGCTCTTGAGTCAACCATCCTAATGGAATTCATCATATTAGACTGTGCTGAATAATCTACTGTATGAAGTTGGTAGTAAACAAAAGAGAAGTACCACAGTTATTTCTGTAGTGTTATTAATTAATTCCTAAGGTGAGGATGTGTTTGGTTTATTGCTTTGGGTTTTTTGTTTGGTTGTGGGTTTTTTTTCTTTTTCTTCTTTTTTTTTTTTCCCCCTAAAACAATTTGAGTCATGAGGGAAAGGCTTTTAATTTGAGACACTGTTTGGAAGTGGTCCAAAATCTGTCATGCTAGAGCCCCTCATTCAGTTCAGATAAAGCCAAAATTCACATCATCTCTCTTTGTATGCTTCTGGCAAAGTATTATTTACACAAAGCACTGCCAAGGTCTGTTATGGGTACAAGACTAAAGGGGGCCACATTCCCATCCAATCTCAATTACTTCCTGGTGCTTTACACAGCTCTGCCAGGTGACAGTTAAATGAGCCCAACAGGCAGCCTTGGAACCACCTGATTTCCTGTTGCCTTGAAGGTTCCAGGAAAAAAAGGAAAAAGAGAAGAGATGGCTATTAAGGATAAATGAGAACAGCTTTGTAAAAACTGAAGTGTGATCTGAGGAAGAAAGTCAAGTCCATACCTTTCCCAAAATTTTAGTACTTTGTTCAAAGTTTTAATAAATGTACTGAATCCATCTAAACCTATTCAGATTTCTCACAAATCCATCTTTTCTCCAACACTGGAGGCCTGCTATGTTTGCTGAAGTACACCATGAATGCTGAACTGTGACTTTATGACTGGGTAAAATCACTAGGTCCTACAGAGCCTCCAAACAAATGAGGAAATGGGAGAAACTTTGCAATTAATGAGAAACTTAAATTTTGTGAGATTTACATAGCTTTTAGCCAAGTGGATAATTTAACAGAAAGATCAATCGACAGAAAACATGAAGGGGACGCTGGGGCAAGAACAGGAAACACCAAGAGGGAAGACAAAGATACGAAACAAGAAAGAAGGGAGAGGACACACAGACACCAAAAACATCTGGAAAAGTGAAAAATAATGAAATTCCTCTAATTCCAAGCCACTAGAGAGCAGTCAACTTGTTCATACAGAAAATCAAAATTTTATTGTCAAAGATCCAATTCTGGATCAATATAAAATTCAGTGGCTGCAGAGATCCTTTCAGTCTTTAATCCTGTGCCCTTGTGATCCTAATCAGACTGCCTATCTGGCAATATGAATACAAGCATTTAAAAATACACAATTACATGAATTTATAAGATGTTTTAATAAGTACACTGTATATAATTTCACTTAGAACTCTACTAACTGGCCACCAAACACAACACACTTGCACAGAGCATTACATAACATTTACATTGGTTACATGAGAACCAAATGCTCCAATATGGATCAAAAACATTCTTGTCAGTCTTATTTTCTCCTGTACAGAAAAGCAGTGTCATTGGCCAAGGCCTGACAAAACAAAAACACAGACAGTGATTTCTGACTAGTTTTTGTTTGAGAAAGAACTAACTGGAAAAAGGGAATTTCTAAACACATGAATCCATTTTCTGATTGACTTGGAAATTGAACCATAGCTGGTGGAACATTCTTCACAGAGGCAGCTTTCGCTAACCTTCCAGAGGGCACAAAGTTCACACAGGACTATAGCAAGTGCTGTGTTAAATAAGGAGGTACAGAATGGGTGATTCACTCAGAGAGATGAATTAATACAGGAGAATGGTAATTTTGAAGCCACCTCCAGATTTCTGCATACTTCTTTAGGTAACTTGTGGCAACTTTTAAGGTTGCTGATGAAAAGATAACAAATTATCATGAGAACTTTCCCCATGACTGCAATGGCTCTTTAAAATCAAATAAACTCCATCATGTGCATGTTCTCACTCTGCTGCTATAAACAACAAAATTGCCTGGTGTTCACAGGAAAGCGGCCAGTTTTTTCTGGTTTTGGCTGTCATAGAGTTAATTTCTTCTCAGTGGCTGGTACAGTGTGATGTTTTGGATTCAGTATAAGAACAATGTTGCTAACACACCAATGTTTGATTGTTGCTAAGTCATGTTTATCCAAAGTTAAGGACTTTTTTTGTGTCTCATGCTGTGCCAATGAGGAGGTGCACAAAAAGCTGGGAGGGAGCACAGACATGACAGGTGACCTGAACTGGCTGAAGGGATATTCCACACCACAGAACATCATGTCCAGTATATAAAATGGGGAATTACCTTGAAGGAGGGCTGATAGGAGTTCAGGGACAGGGTCTGACATCAGTCAGTGAGTGGTGAACAACTGTATTGTGCATCACTTGGGTTTTTTTTCCTCTTTGTTACCATTATTATTATTTACTAGTATTATTCTATTTTACTTAATTTCAATTAATCACCTGTTCTTTTGCCAACCTAGAAGTTTTAGTTTTGATTCTCCTCTCCATTCTGCCAGGGCGTGGGATGGGGTGGGTGAGTGGCTGCCAGCTGGGCTNAGAACATCATGTCCAGTATATAAAATGGGGAATTACCTTGAAGGAGGGCTGATAGGAGTTCAGGGACAGGGTCTGACATCAGTCAGTGAGTGGTGAACAACTGTATTGTGCATCACTTGGGTTTTTTTTCCTCTTTGTTACCATTATTATTATTTACTAGTATTATTCTATTTTACTTAATTTCAATTAATCACCTGTTCTTTTGCCAACCTAGAAGTTTTAGTTTTGATTCTCCTCTCCATTCTGCCAGGGCGTGGGATGGGGTGGGTGAGTGGCTGCCAGCTGGGCTCAAACCATGACAACTAATAAGCACTTGTTTAGAATGAGGGAACTAAAAAAAGCCTTTTAGTGCAAAGATCAGTTCAATGTTAAGTGAAGGTAATGGGAAAACTTAATTCTAGTGGATTCAACAACCATTTTCCAGTACACCACCACACTTAAAACAAATCCTTACATTTCTACATAACCACATTCAGAGCTAGAAGAGCTTCATTTCTGGAATACAGACACTGAGAAATCCTGAGTTGAGTGTTAGTCAAATCATAATCCCCCACTTAGTGACCCTAGAGAATTTCATTTCCAAATGTAAATTATGTTAGCAGTTATGTAAGGTTTTTTCTTTTTGTTTTAATTTTTGAGACATACCTAAAATATAGGTACTTCCAAGAAGTTAAATGCATAAAAACCTACTGAAGAATATTCCCATTCCCATCAAACAGAAGTCACTAACAGAGCACCAGTGGACCCTGTGCTATCTACATATTTATGACAGAAGATAATCAAACTTTTACTGCAGTGTAATTATAAAATTACCACAGGAAATTGAAAAGAATTTTATAATATAAGACTCATCAAAACACAAACTCAGCAACAAGACAATGGGAAATCAAAGCCTGGGGAGCTATACAAAATTTCACATAATTTGAGCAGTCTTTTCACATCTGCCCCTCTCCAACAACAACAAATCTAACACTGAAAAGGCAGACCGATAATGCTGAGTGGTGATTACACGTAACTCATGTGTTATCAAATCCAACTGCCTCCACATACATGCTGAAACTGGATATATGAAGCCTGAGGATGCCAATAAACAGATTTAGATCATTGCACACTGAAGAAATATTAATTAAGATCTACTATCTATAAAAAGTGTTTGCAATTCACCCAAGATAAGAGATGGCACTTGCAGTAAGTAGCTGCTTATAAAAGGGTTCTTACTCACATCACATTCACAGCATTAGTACATTACTCACTAATGTGCAACATCAATGCGCTGGAAGTTATAAAACTTGGCAGTCCTGATAATTGGAGTGGCTTTCCCCTTTTGCACAGCTTCAGCTGAGGGTGAATCATAGCAGAGAATTAAGAATGAAAATACTTGAACTTCAAAGCCCTCCACCCTCTGATCATGACAACCATACTGACTAGTATTAAAAATACCCTGTCTTGTGGCAAAGTTGACTTCATTAATTTAGACCTCTACATTTTTAAAGTCACCATTTACCACTGATTTAGTCTTAGCTTACTTCTCCTCTTCCAAGAAATGCAAATTTAAAGAAAAATATTTTGGCTTGGAAGTGGCACAAGTCAAAATTTAGTATTTTCTCTTCACTTTCTTCTTTTTTAAACACACATAGTAGCCCCCTTGCCTTAAAGTTTCTCTATTTCTCTCAGTGTAAAAGCCATGACAGTAAACAGCTATAAAAAACCAAATGGGATCATTAAAGGTACTGACACATCATGACTGAAGAATGAGTTGATCCAAGTTCGATGTACTGCACTGATCATTGTATTTTTTATTAATGCATGGGAAAATAAACCAAATATCTGCTGTTGAGACCTCAGTTTCACACACTAAGATTAAGTGCCACAAATTGTGAGTGCTCAAGTGCTGTACTGCTTCCTGTGCTTTGATGGGACACAAGTCACCTCTGAGCTTGGCCACATACTGCTTTCAATTAAACTGGGTAACATAATGAATTTATCTCAATGCAGAAAAAAATCTGAATCTCTCAGGGGTGGTTGAGAACTTCAGCATGTTTATTTATGGATCAATTTGGTATTTCATTACACTTGTAATTACTACTAAAACCAAGAATCAACTTCATCTAATTACACAAACTGATTTTGCTTGATTTTTTAAAATTAAAAATAATAATAACTTAAAAAATTTAAAAACTGATGACTTTATTTCATACAATCTTATTGTCCATACCATCCTAGGCTCTTCAGCATTTCACAGAATCCATACCATTGGGCCCCAATGTTCAGACCTTACTTGATTTGACCACCAGCTGTTTCTATACCTACAGCCACTTTCTCTTCAGCAAATGCACCCCAGTTCCCTACCATCCAAACTTCTGCAAATAGCACTTCATCAGATTTAACTATTGCTAAATCTGCATACTGGAACACATGCATTCAAATCTATTTTAAATGCTGCAAATCTCTTTAAATAGAACATTATTTTTGAAAGATCCCAACTGTAGTTGGTTTCTACACAAAAGGTTTTATTTTTTATCCTCCATACAGCAAACACTATTAATGTCTCAGTTTCTCTAGAGACTGTATGGATTAGACTAAATGGAAAGTTGCCATGACAACACCACCGTTATTTTAGGTGTTAGAAATTCATGCCAAGTTAAACAAAGGGCATATGCATGGTCAAGAACAAGTTTTCTAACTGCTCTGACAGCCAACAATAAACCCCAATGTAATTTAAAAAGTTCTAGAACTGGAGAATTAAGCCTTAAAACAAGAATGAAAATCAATTACAGCACAACAGAGCATCTTTAGCACTCTATTGTGATAATTGCTGACATCTGTCCCAGTCAGAAGTCATCAATCTAACCAGAATCACTTTTTCAGAGTGCCCAAAAGACCGAGCCCCACACCCCACTTTCAGAAATGGACAGTTATCAGGCTAAATCACTGAAGGTGAGAGAAGGGGACAGTTGTTCCCAACTTTTAAATGCCTCCATCAAAGTTTGAAAGCCATGGCCAGAAGACAGCAACTTTCACATCCTTCCTCATTGCAAGTGCTCCACAGTGTTAAAGAACAATTCAGATGTTACTCTTAAATAAAAAGGTTGGAAAGTGTAAGTGTAACTCACAGATCATCAAAAGTAGTTAGATGCCCCACATGACTACAATTCCCAAGTCACTCAGACACTTCTGTAACTGTGACTCAAAATGATTACAAAGACTTTTCCTGTACTTACAGTGCATATGGAGCATTTTTGCATAAAGTAAATTATGTCCCCGCCCATGGCAGGGAGATTGGACTAGATGATCTTTAAAGATTCCTTCCAACCCAAACCTTCTTAATAGTATATGATTTTGTGTATCTTGCAATTAAAAAATATCTAAAATATAAGGACAAATCTAAAATTGTCTGAAGCATTTAAAAAACATTTGTGCTCCTGAGCACAATTGCTTGTGTTCTCCTTATATAGGTGAAAAAAGTTAGGGAACCAAATGGTCTGATCAGTTAAATTCCGAAAACTTGAAAGTTTGCTAAAATCCTCTTCAGCAAGTCCCAAACCAGGGCATTTTTACTTAGTCCCTAAATATCAAGACAGCCAGCTTCAGGCTCATAAAACTGCAAGTTGTTTAAGCTTCTCTCTGAGACAATTGTGTATCGTAAAGGTGTTCTTTTAAAGAGAAACACTCTGTACCCAGCCATGGTATAAAACCAAACACTTGTGAACAAAAACTGAAAGCATTACTGACTAGCACACTGTAGTTGAAAAAGAGCACCTACCTTGACTCTGATAATAGACTTACGATGATAAAAGCAGCAAAGTGCTGCAATCAGCATTTGAAAAACATTATAATCCTTTGGCATTTTCAGTTCTGCTGTCTGTGCTTCCTCAAGACTGAAGATAAACAGTCACTACTAGCAGTGTTCCGAGGTTCAGCGAGCTCTTCAGTGTCACCACTGCCTGCCACTGCTGCTGCACCCCCCTACTCACGTATCACTCTGGGACACTTTCCACAGCTGAAGCTGATACCATCAATTCAGTGACCGCTGGCATGCTGGCTTCCAGCATGCCATACAGAGAGTGCCAGAATCCTCATGTGATCTGTTTCACTCACCAGTGAAATCCTAGCTCCTCTAGCTTGGTATCCCCTGGCTCAGAGATGCGTTTAAGGCATCAGCACAAGCCAAACTTCTCTTCTTGATGAGTTACAATACCTGTCTCCCAGCAATGATAAAGGCTTAATTAGTCGCTCCAGCTCAATCATGCAATATCTCTGCCTGCATCATCAATTATACACACATTAAAAAAAAAAAAAAAAAAGAGGAAAAGCAGGTGATCACTGTTTGACAACTGTAAGAACTGAGCTTTGGTAACCAAGGAAAACTATAAATCTGTTTATTTTTAATTAGGAAGCTTCTGGCAGACAGTCCTTGGAAAAAATAGCAAGAAGCCAGCCCTGTAAACATTGTAGTGTCACTGTCAGGTAACCAAGGTACCTTCAGCATTTAAAACTCTCAGTAGACACCTTTATCTTGGTGATAGTCCCATGGGATTGTGCAAATTGCTTGAGAAAGAAAGAACTGAATTCATGAACATGTCTGATTTGGCAAAGTAAAAGTAAGCACCACAACAAAATAAAAAGGAGCAGTTTTATTTATGCCTGTGATTCCATTATCTTGGACAGCACAGTCCATAGCTTACTGACCAGTCAGCAAATTGGTCACCAGCAAAGAATCTGCCTGACATACCTCAGGGCTCTCCCAAGAACCAGGGCAAAAAAGAGGCAAATAACTTGTGTAATTATGACAACTGTAGGAGACAAGACATCCATCACCTCCACAGCAGCCCAGTTAACAGATCTGGTAAAAGGAAACCAGATGGACTGGATTGAGGGGTACAAGACAGCCTGTAACACTCCAGAATGAGAAACTTTGAAGAGATCGATCAATTATTACTTGGGTGGTACCAAAAATTAGAGAAGTCACAGATATTTCAGATCTTGGATTAGGAATAAATTAATCCCAAGGCGTGGTTAAAGTGAATAGTTACTTGTCTTTTTCAACAGCAACAAGTATATTACATAATTAGGAGGACACATATGAAATACTTATTGATGGCCTCAGGTATTACTTGCAAGATACCTCTCACCTAATAACAGAGTAGTTCCTTCCCACACTGACTGAACAATGGGAAGTGCCCTCAGTGCCTGCATTCAGCAATAGGAATTGGTACACAAACCAAGCAGCAGCACTGAGAAAAGACAGAATTTGCACTGCCTTTCAAGGGAAATGGGATGGAGTGCCTATCTGAAAAGAAGAGGAAACCTCGGTGTTGATAACAACGAAATGGAAGTGTGATGTGTCAAGTTCTCTTACCTATCTGACCATGGAAGGTTTGCAGGTACCTGCCACCAGATGAAGCACCAAACCCAGAATGCTCACAAAGGCAGCAGACTACTTGGCCATGTGTAGGAGATGTTATGCCAAAGACTCTTCTGAGAAAAGGAAAACAATGTAGGAATAAAAGAACAGAACATTAAATGGACTGTAAAGTAATAAGGCTGGCAAGAAAAAAGATAAAAGACTGGCCAGAAAAGAAGCTGAAAATACTGACTTTGAAGATGAAGCCCTGCAGAAGAGTCCTTTATGACAAACTCAAAAAGTGAATGAGTAGATAATATAATAGGAATGTGAAAGCACCCGCCTTTTCTTTTTGCACTGTGCTGCAGTGTATTTTAATTTACTTTGAGTTATTTTTCCACTTTGAGGAGCTCCACATGATTGCTTTAGCAGGTAGCCAAAGAAGAGAAGATTAAAAGATACCCTGCAAAACTTCAAACACAAAAGCCTCAACTGTGATGCCTGCTTTTTGATTGAAATTTTCTGGTACTGTGGCAGGACATTTCATAAGTGACTGCATCTTAAAAAAATATTCATCAAAAGTTCTCATAATAACACCCTAATCCAATTTTAAAACTGGAAGGGCAGGAGGGAGGGGTGATAAAAAGGGAAATGAAATTGAAGACTGCATCAGTCAAGGTGTTTTTGCTTTCCAATGCTGGCAAGACAGTATTAATATCACACACTAAGGTTTCACTTGCAATACCATGAACAGAAACTATCAAGACAAGCAACGCAAACAGTCAGAGGTGACAAGAAGGGCTATCAGGATGGCTTAGCTATTTTGGCAGCAGAAACAGCTGATTTAGCAGTGCAAAATAAGATGGACCACTTCTGCTCTCAAAAGAATTAGAAGTTCCAAAAAAGAGTTCTCTATGGGGCTGGGAAAAAAAAGGACAGGAATACTGTGATCTATCAATGTGTAAACCTACCCTGATATTTGAACAAAGGTTCTCATCCATCATCAAGAATAAAACCCCCAGCTTTAAAAAAAAAAGGAGGATTAGAGTGGCAGGTCTAACAGAAATGGTAACTGCCAGTTCCTTATTTCCTGTCTGCAACTAAATAAAGAATCAAAAATTATGTATGTTGAGAGAATGCCAGAAATAATGAACCTTAAAAACGAATACCGTACAATTTCATACAGCAGCTGCTGATGCTTTTTATCAACAGTACAACTGATAGCAAACAGGATACTTTATTTAAATAGTAAATTTTAAATGCTTTAAAAATTAAACTAATGGGATTTTCTATTTTATTAAGGTTAGTATGACTTCTGCCTAGATAGCTTATTGAATGGATGAAAATCTTTCCAAGATTGTGATACAGCAGTATGAAAATTAATATTACTGGAAGGAATCTCAAAGAATATGTGAGAAACCTCTGGGTGATAGTATGGTATCTCCTGCACTGATGGCTATTATGATTGAGAATAGCCTTCAGGCTGCTCCAATTATGCTTCATGCAAAGGGAAGGATTTATATTTTTAAATATTGACTCAGAGAAACAAAGGATGGCTTAGTCACATTATCACTCCCCTGGCCTTCAATTTTTTGCTGGTACTTTGGGTTCTTGGACTCTGCACATGAGAAACAAACCTGTTTATTGCGCCTTAAAAACATCAAATACAATCCTTTTGCTAAGTCATCTACTGATGGATTTTAAATGCTCTCCAACACCAAATGTCAACCATCAGCTTTATTTCTTTGTTTTCAAAGTTCTTCCTAGAATCTTAAATTATCTGATAATCCCTTCATCTGCTTCTGTGGATGGCTCATTGGATTATTTTTCATAACTTTGATAACCAAGCTTAATAAGAAAGGATTTTTAAGTTCATAAAATCCATGGCCACATGAGTTCAAGAACACTGGAACATGTATTCTGCATTGAGCTCCTAATAGCGCATTAGGAAGAGGAATTAAGAAGTCTCTGCTAACCCCATCTGATATTACAAAGCCTCTAAAGTTATTTAGGATAGTTTCATGGTCTAGTTTAAATTACCCACTGTTCCCTTGACACACCTAAACTGTGTCCAGCTTACTCACAGCACATTGTATATGCAGGAGTTTGAGGTGCTCACACAGGATAGTGTGAACCTGCTCATGGGCAATCTTCTTAGGCTGCTTCAACTGTACAGGTCAAACAAGAAAAAACAAAGTGCCTTCAAGATTTTAAGTGGTTGAAGTAAAGCAACCATGCTCCTTGAAAATATAAATGCTTGAAAACTCACAAGCAGTCAGAAGTTATCAAAACAGTCTCCAGAGCTACAAGAGGTTATTTTGAACCAAATACCAGTCATGGTCATGGGAGCGTTTAGAATTCACACACAGAATTATTATGATTTGTGATTTCATATTAGAGAAAGAGAAATAATTTCAGACCAAATTAGATGAGGGAATTGTTGGCTTGCCACTTTGCTTTGCACTGCTCTATTCATTTAAGCATTCAAATCAGCATAATAATATTCAGTGAAACACATGTAATGCTTTACATTTTGCTGCACTAAATGAAAGTAAACAATGCAGGCAGGAAGGCAGCTGCAAATGAAAGAAGCACTGTACAAGGGTCAAGAGCACAAATCTGATTAGATCCAGCCCAGAGCCAGCCCCAAGCGCTGCTGCTGAGCGAGTGACGTCCCACGGACACTTCCCCATTACACAGGGCACGACCTATGGTCTGAGTTCCTATGGCTGCAAAATGGCAACTCTGGGGTTGTAGTAAAGTACAACAGGAATAAAACTTGAAAGAAAAAGCCCGAAGAAAATCAAATAACTTAAATCTTCAGGTGAAATATTTTTCATTTAACATGCAAGAGTTTTTGCCATAACTAGCTGTTTGTTCTTTTTAACGTAAGAAAAAGTCAGGAAACAGGGGACAACTGATAAATAATTTGTCCATGCAAATATCTTTACAATGCCCACTCCCAGTTAATTTTAGCAGTAAGTCCTGCAGATATGGCATATCGCCTCTAACAAAGCTCTGGGGGTAGATACCTGAAAATACAGGTAGTGCCCAACTTTACAGCTGAACACTTATTAAAGCATAGAATAAGTGGAAGAAAGGGGATGACAACACTGTCAGAAGGCTTACTTTTATCTGTTCCTAACTCAAATGTCTACAGCCACATAAAGTCCCATCTCCCAGCTCATGTCCTACCATCCCTGTCTCAATTCTTAACAGAACTGACTCTCTCATGTTCTCTGAGATAACAGCACTTCCTGCATGCTGTTGTTGGTGCAGCTTCTGATCATAAATCAACATTTAGAGCTGCAGCTGTAATTACCCTTGTTTGCATTGCAAGGTGTGGTGTGGGAGAGGTCAGCTTCACTTCTTCCTCCTTTCTATCATGGTTCTGTGAGGCAGTCTCAGAAATACGCTGCAGTTGTACAGGAATAGTGAGAAAACAGAATTTGCATCTATTTAGTTTATACTGCTGCTTGAATAAATCTCTTTGAAAATCTGCCTCATATAAAAACCCAAGCTGGCAGGTACAAGAAATAAATGCCCAACCTGCTTATGAGCTTCCTACTGGGTCTTAATTCTCACTTTAAGACATCCAAATACTTTTGAGATTTATACATTTTAGTTATAAAAGATATTTTTTCAAAGTCATCTGGCAGTAGGTCTGGCTTTCCTACTAGACACCTCCCTATTATGAATCCACTGGCAGGTTTAATTGAGCCTACCAAAAACTAGCATAAGTTTTCTTGAGCTCCACCTACTGTCTGCCAACCCATGTACAAACAGGAAATAATTTTGTAACATCCCACCTATTTTTCCTTCAATTTGTTCCTTGGACTGGGAAAAAAAAAAAAAGAATTACGAAAAGGCATGAATTTCCTTTTCTTTCAGAATTAGTTCACAGTTCATGGGTAATACCTTCTTCTCTTTCCTGCTGTCGTAGCTGTCATTAGTCTAGCTTTGCTGCTCAGCATACCAGAGTTGTGTTGCATATTAAAATGAGGCATTAAGACAATTGTTAACTTCAGACTTCTGTATTTGAAAGTCTCCCCAATCCTGTAAGAGTAAAGTGCTTGTTTGTCTGAAATTTAAACCAATTCTAAATACAATGGAAAGATGAAAAAAATGTGTTACTTCTCCAGGGTAAGCGGACACCTTTAAAATACCAGCTAATTATCTAAAACTCCTGAATACCCTAAAATACTTCCCTTTTAACTGGAAGATGTATATTTTGGATGTGTGGCACTCAAACAGAAAACTTACAAGTCACTTGGGCTCTGTCAGAGCTCGGGTTTTTAAAAGTCTTTCAATGTTTTACTCACAAAAGAATTTGAGGACATGGAGACAAATGACCTCTAGGTATTCCAGACAGGCAATGTAACATTATGCTCCATTATTTGTGTAGACACTTATTTTCTATAAGTATCCGACATACAAAAATGTCAGGCCAACCTGCTCCTTTGACAGCACATATCAGTAGATGACATCCCAACTGAAATGTCCTAATGCTCCTTCTGCTGCCTTCTCTGCAGGCTAAACTGTATCTCAGTGTGTCTCCAAAAAGAGCCAAGCTCCCAAACACAGCTCTGAGAGATTAGGAGCTTTACCCCCCTAGGCTTTATCAGTAAGAGGACCCAAAATGCGTAATGAAAAAAAATCATCATCATCTGCTCTCTACACATCATATACCCACTCCCCCTTGTGGCTCATGAGCTTACAGACAGTGCAAGATCAACAGTAAGGTGTTGCATGGAGCTAAATAGAAACGTTTTCATGTCCCTGACAGCTTTGCTATTAGTCCATCTTCAAAACTATGAAAACCAAAAAACAGCCCCCTTTTTTTCCTCTTTCTTTGAAAAGTAAATGCACATCACCATGTACCCATATTTGCTTTCACTGATACGGACATTTTGACTTGACTGTCAGCATTTGAGAGCCACTGGGATTAATATTTTGGAGAAAACAGGTAATTAGTTTAAATCCAAGTTTCACAAGACCACCAGAGATAAAATAAGACCTGTTTTTTGCACCCCAGGACTTCTATCCCGTGTTTCTGATTCAGACCTTTCCAGCTCATGTTTCTCATCTGTAAATAAGACCTGATAGTAGTCACTGATCTTCTAACAAAGGTATTGAAAAGTTCAATTAAGTCACTACTGCCACTAATATTACTATTGGTGCCAAGGAAATTACAGCAAAGTAATTTTATAGTTTTCAACTCAAATATCAGTGCATGTAGTGGTTTTTGAGGACTCCAGACCAGACATCACTTGAGAGTTAATGAGTAAGAACAGAAGTAGGATACAGACATTAACTGGGTCAAATCCATGGTAGGATAACATGTAAGATTAACCATTAACATGCACAGAGAGGACACTTGCTACTCTAAGAATTATCAGCATTTGATATTTACTAAAGCACCCTCAGCGTTACAAAAGATGCTCCCACATAAGCAAAATACCCTAAACTCCATTTCACCATCAGGAGAGAGCAATGTACTACTAAAAGACTTCATAATGAAGGCCAGGATAATTAGAGAGCCACTATCCACTTGACTCAATTCATATAAGGATTATCATTCACAAAGAAAGAATATTCCTCCTCACAGTACATTAACTCCCCTCACCCTGACCCACAAAACCCCAAAACCTCAACCAACCAAAAGAACTCACAAACCCCGCCAACCACAGAAAAACCCAGATCTGAGAGCTAATCAGGAATTGGGGGCTGGGAAAGAGCAAATAGCTCCTAACAGGAACAGATTAATTTGGGGTTCACTGTTCTAGGGAAGCATGAACTAGGACAGTAGACTGAAAGTGCATTGTCTTGTAGAGCTGTAGAATCATATTTCCTGCATAATTTACTGCAAACACCAGCTTACATTTTTTTTCATCACTTTGCAGCCAATATGTTACAGAACTGCTGACTCAACCTTATTTTCAGAGACCAGCCTGTTGGTCAAACAAAATACAACACGAGAAAATACTGAAACTTGAGTGTTATATTACACCACTAATTATGAATAACTGCATTGTGTCAAATAAGATAAGTTTTCTTTAACTCCAAATAAACAGGGCAAGATTCTCTCCATGATTACAGGATAATTAAATACTTGAGAGCTGCTGAATTTCAACAATATATGCAACTCCTTAAATATCTTTTTAATTTTTTCCTGGGCTTATGAAAGCTTTTAGGAACAATTATCATACATACTTAAAGAAATAGTTGCCCCTTTTAGTACAGAAAAGGCAGACATGGTAATAAACAAGCCTAGAATAAGGCTGAAAACAAAATTCTGCTACCTGAAATTTTACTATCACCAGAACAGGACTAAAAGTAAAAGACAAGATGCTTTGTCCAATTTATTGCAACAGTGCAAACATATCCCACTAGAAAATTAAATATAGTTTATGAATAGGAGACAGAGGAACAAAACCAACCAAAAAACCCCAAACCAAACCTGCTCCTCCCCCCAGAAAAACCCTGCCAAAACAAACAAACAAACAAAAAAACCCAAAACCAAACCTCTGTGTGCAAAATATCACGATTTAGGAAATTTTTTCCCACAATAACAATTAAAAGATCATTAGACTAATCTAGTTTGGGAGATAGGGCAGATTATTTTGGGATCATAAGGAATCTCTTTTGTTGGAAGTTTTGGACAAATCAGAACATCTCCTCTAACAATCTCAGGGACACCCTGACCAAAAAACAAACTCTAGGACCTACTTCTATATCTTAATGACAGGGAGGAGGGGAAAAATCCACACGGCCACCCCCCCCACCCCGTGCCTCTTAAGAAAAAGCAAACAACTTCCAACAGTCAGGCTCCTACGAGAGTTACAGAGAAATTGTTACGAAACGTGATTTGAATAACCATGACTCGATTAAAAATATCCAGTCAAGCGTTTCTTTTCCAGCAGAGGGCAGTGCCCAACCAGCAACCACCCATCAAGAATCAAACGAAGGTGTCGCTGAGAGAAAATTACGTGTGTTTAACGTTAGATTGGCTCTAACAGAATCTCTTATGCCTGAATCACACAGCTTACATACAAGAGGCAACTGCTATGGAATGATGTTGGTGAAGCTTTGGCTCCTGCTAAGCAGAGAAACATAAAAAAAGAGGAAATGTCTCTGAAGCCAAACTGACATCACTGATGATCTTTGGGTCGGATGACAAATCCGTAGTGACAGAGATGTGTAAAGTCCAAGTTGGCCACATGGGCATACTGCTTCTCTCGTCAAAAAAACCACATTCCATCTGATAATTGTGCCTTCTGTGATACTGTTGTCCTTGCTGCAGTTGCAAAATGTGTGGAAAAGAAGTCCTTAAACCACCCTACAGTCTCAAAAAGAACTTCCTGATCCTGTGGTGCCTAAATGTCAGGCATTCCTCCCAGCTCTGCTACTTAATGCTATCAGACAACGCAGGAACCCAACAAACTTTCTGCTCACAAGCCCCAGCTCGCATCCCACCAGGCAAGTCTCTGCAGGAGTGATACACAGCATGAACACCAACACACTGGACTTGGCAAGTTTTCCAGTGAGGTGGGGATTTCTCTAATACATTTCCATGTCTAAAAAAAGGCTGCTTGCAAGGAAATTTCACTGTCATCAGGAAAACTTGTTTCCCAAACTGTGGCTACTTGTCATGCTGACACAGGTTTTTTTCTAAGCTTTCCTAAATTTACATACACACATATAAACTTTACTTTTGATCACTCTCTTACTATAATATCTTCAGCCAGTAGAATTGGGAGAGTCAAACACCCGTGCCTATATTGGATTGGAATCCACAATATTATGAATTTGTGCAAGTAACTATACAAACTGCATCAATAAATCTCATAACCTGATCTAAGTTCCCTGAAGTTGAATTAAATCCACAAAATAGTGTCCTATATTGCAAAGCTATAGATAAATGATAACACACTGGAATGTCATCAGAATTTTATTTTCAGTTGCACTAACCAAATCCATGATGAATTACAGTAATTTCTGTGACACTTTGCTTTCTAACAAAATCAAGGAAGAGTAAAAATAGGGAGAAAAATTAGCACTGTGGGGCTGGGACAATCCTTCTCAAGGATTCTGAAGAATCCTTCAACAGAACTTCACAAGAAACTCTGTTTTCTGCAGCTGGAACTTCCTTAAGCCAGCAACAGTTTTTGCCAGTATGAATCTAAATATAAACTTCCCCCATGACCATGCTGAGCAGACAGTCATAAATGTTGCAAATTTTCCACTAATGAAATAAATACAACTCCAAAACCTCAGGTCATAGTAATATTTATCAACTCACTGTGATATGTATTTCTGTAATTATAAAGCACTATTTCCACAGGAAATGCTTGAAAGGTTTTCCTGAAAGGAAGAGAGAAATCGTTTTTGTTTTTTTTTCTTTTCACCCTGCTATAGCTTCAATGATTACAGCACAGATTTCTATAAAAAGATCCTGAAGTATTTATAGTGAAGAGGAATGGGACAGAAAGCTATCTTCAGTTCACATGAATTTGATCAAAATGATTCACACAAAGTTCTCTGACACACTGTAATCTGCCAGCACTTGATTCTTTCTCCCTTGCTGCAGGAATCTGTTCTGTGGCTGTGCAGACTCAGAGTGTGGGAAGAACCTGCAGAGGCTACCAATGGATCTATTATTTGGTTCATAAAACTTGTAAAAATCTCACAGAATGTACAACGTGCTATTGTGTCCCTGAATCTCTTTCATGAATTGGGTAGCAGCCTGACTCAAAGCAGTCTGGCCTGTTTTCACTTCTACCATAAAAGGTTTTTTTTGAAAGAGCCATTTAACTGTGACCATGGTTTCAGCAGCACTGTGAATACAAAGGAAGAGTTGAAGCCATATGGACACTTCAGTAGACTCGGACTCCAGCAAATCAGTACATTTTTTTCACCCCTTAGAACCTGCTTTTGCTAATTAGCTCTCTTTATATACTGAATGAACAAATACATCAATATTTAAGATGTAGTAAACTGCAACTTGTGAGCAATTAATTTAAAGAATTAGAAACCACAGTTCATCTACAGAGAACATTCTTTTTAAAAGAATTTTTATAAACAGTATTTTCTGTCTTGTATTTTGACCAGAATAAAACAGCAGAAAAAACCAATTTATTTTGCCTTTCCTCTGTTCAGAGTATTTCTGAATACAAGGATTTATTTATACTACTTTCAGTCACCAGATTTCAGCAAGGAAAGGTTTGTTAAAAAGCGAAGTGCTACACTCAGCTTTGAAGTTTACCATCAGTGTATCTGCTTGTAGTCACTATGGCCACAACAGACATGATGATGTTCTTCTCACTGGGAACCAGCACAACGAACCAGCACACTGGTCAGTGCCCAGATCTCTTTGTAAAACTGCTTTTTAAATCTAGCTAGTGTAAAACTAGCTGCTTGTCTTGAAGAAGACTAGGTATGACTGTGCAGCCTGATAAAGTGATCAGTTATGTGAATGGCACCTATTTGAATCTATCAAAACAGCCACCTCCAATGAGTGTGTCAGGGAGCAGCAGCACTGGGGCTGCTCCCTGCGGGACAGTGATCCCAGAGCACAGGGTGGGCAACGTGCTCACAACAAGGTGCAGTCCCACAGCACCCAGACCCAACCAAGGTGAGCAGGATGGTGACACCAACGGGTCCTATCACATTCCAGAGAACCTCGGGCAAGAGAGCTAACAGGCCAGGTATAAAGTGTGTCCTGGGCTTCCCACACAGCACTTGGAAACAGGACTAGGGGCAGAAACACCCTCTGAACAACTGAGGCAGGGTCTGAAGGCCCAGCCTGACGCAGCCATCGCTCAGTGGGTGTGGGTGGAGGTCCCAAGTGAGGCTGGCCAGGACACCTGAGAACAGGCAGTGCCCTCAGGGCCCTGCCACAGTACAATTTGCTTGGAACTGTAACTTGGGTAGAATTGTCAGCGGCCAAACTACCCTAACACAACTTAAATTTGTGCCATGTATTACTTTCAAGATAATGCAATGCTTTCAAGGCAAATTAATCCCAGGTCTCTCTTCTCTTTCCAGCCTGAATAGAAACATGAGAGAAACAAGAATCAGTACCAAGAGTTTACAATTACAATGCACAATTAGTTCCAGTGTGAGTTTTTATGTATGAGTGATACATCACACACGATTCATACTCAAGTTCATTTGTGTTTTCAGTCAGTAAATCAACACTTCTCTGTTGAGAGACAATACTAACTATATTTTCCTGTGCACTAGAAAATATAAATGTGCTACTCAGAACTTTCATATCCTGAATCCGCAAAATATTTCTGCCAAAAGTGCTCTTGTTTTCTCCCTCTTCTCTTACTATCTCTTTTTCATTTTAAGGTATTTTTTACCACTTAAGCAACATCTGTCAAAGCCTACCTGCTAGCTCAAAATACGTATGTACAGATTACACACCAAAGAGACTTGTGCAAATGGCAATGGTGGTATAAACATGCTGCAGAAATCTATTTTTTCAGCTTGAGAAGGTTAGTGTTCAGCAGTTTATATCTGCCACTATAATGTATTTGAGGGTCTGGAAAATTTATCAACATTAATATAATAGTTACCATATGGTAAGTTACAGAAGACAACGAACACATACTTGGTAAAACTGAAGCCAACAAAGGACTCCAAGATCCTGTTGGCATAAATTCACCCACAACTTTTACAGTTAGAATTAACTGATAAAAAAAAAGTGAGAGATAACTGATGAGAGACGTCCTTTATTTATGATTGATTGATTTCTGTGTAAGAACACATTTCTAGAAGCAGTTTTATTAGCAACCCAGACTTTTAAGGACAAAAAATGTTTTGGGAAGTTATATTTATAAGAAAGCAATTTCTGCATATTTTTCAAAGTTGTAGTTTGAGATTTCTCGTCTGGAATTGCTGTTACAACACCACTGAACTAGGATCCAAACTCACACTTCACTAAAGGTAGGGATATAGACAGGAAAAACTGAAAAAGGAAGGGGAAGAGAAGGGATTGGTAACCCTTGTATTCTCCCTCATAAGTCTCTTTTCCCCAGGCTTTCCTCCTCAACATCAAAGTTTTAATAACTAAGCTTAGCACCACTGCTATTGACAAGAGTCCAAGACAAGCTTCTACTAGAAAAAGCTGAGAAGACCAGAAACCACATTTATAATACAGAACTTGCTGCAACAAGACAAGACACACATATTGATGAATTGGCACATGATACTTTGCCTTCTACTTAGTCACATTATTAAAGCTGTAACAGCATACCCAGCACAGCGCGAGACAGTAAATTAAATACAGCAATTAACACGTCCACCACTCCACTGCCTCTGGCATCCCCTCTTCCACAGTGCTCTTGGGAAGGCTTTTGACCTTCTCTACCATATCCCAACTTCAGGCTGGGATTGAGGCCAGGGACCTCACAACACAGCTACCTGTTCAGAGCAGAAATCCAGCAGCTATTCTGGGAGTCTCCTAGGGCAGCCACTTTTCCCAGCCACTTTTTGGACCAGAAGTGAATTTTTACCTGTAATTTTAGTAAGCATAGTACTAGAACTGTAAACCTAAAGTTGACATTTTTATTATATTTTCAGATGTGTTTCTTTTCTTCTCCAGAAATCCATAAGCAAAAAATACAGCTTCTTTTAATCTGCTCACCAAAGCAAGAATTTAGGCAGTCACCACGTAACTGGAAAGAAGCTCCATATAAAAATGCAACCTACACCCAAAGTACAATGCCCACAAGTATTTCATTGAATCTGTAAGAAAACAGTCTGACATGTATATTTATCTTCTCTGTACCACAACATAGACAGCTGCACTATTTACCTACAAATGACTGGAAATGCTCTGTCAGTGCTGGGTATAGACCAAATAAAATATTTTGAGAGTAAGAAACAGTACCTTACCTTAACATATTCCAACATTGGATCCAGAATATTCTGATCTCTGTAAGAAAATGATACCAGGAAAGAAGGACAGACAGAAAAACAAACAAAAATATGGTAAGTCCAAATATAACCTCATACTGAAGAGATGCATTAATATGAGTAATATGCTACTAGGTCACATTAAAATCTTGTTAAAAGTTGTGTGTTAAAGCTTGACAGCCTATGCTATCTAATTTTTAACAAATATATAAATCACTGATTTCTTTTAGAAGGACATGTAGTGGAGCTAATAATACTCAATTTGAGAAATAAAGTTAATTATACAATTTTAAGCAAATAAAAAAAATCTTGACATTTCAACAGATGGCTGGAATACTTAATTGCCACCTAAAATATTTGAAATAAAACTAAAAGAGAGCTCTCCCAATGGCTTTTGAACTTATTTCTTTGCTTTTATTTTTTCCCACTTAAGCTACTGCCTCTGATAGCACTGCAAGGGCACAGCTTACAGGAAATAGAAAGTACTACATTCACTTTCTATATATACAAATAAAAAGTTCTCAAAATAATCATAATTTCAGCATCACAATTATTTGAACGTCAGATAATCAAGTCATTGTCCTAATCTAAAAATAAAAATCTCATAACAGGTTTTCTATACAGACAGATGGCAAAGAGCACAGACGCCTAACTGAAGAGCCTTGCACTGTTACAACTCTTTCCATAAAATATGCTTATTTTTATTTCTATTTCAAAGCATTTTGTATATTTGTTTGTATTTGAGAACTAGCAGGTTAACAGAGTTTGCAGTATCTGACTGGATGTTTTCTAAGAACCTGGGATGACACACATGGTGCTGCCCTTAACTACAAAGATGTAACAGGCACAATGAAAACCATGCAAACTTAGAGAGGGATTGGGCACTTGTTACAGCAATCAAGTTTGCCACATGGACAACAGATCTCTACAAATTAAGAAACAGGATCCTTTCTGGTGGAAGCTGTTGCAAAGATGTAACACTACAAACCTAATAAGGAGCTTCAAAAATGTAGAATTTGGGTTACACTTGAATTAATAAATCCAGAAAACAGCCTCTGAATTCCTCATGTTAGGAATGTAACAGTTTTAGATCTAGAATACCAAGCCTTCCCCATAAAATGATGGTGCTCAACTGTTCAGGCTGTATCATGTGTTACTGTTTCACATTATCTCAGTATTTATCAAGAATCAAATTGCATTCTCAACTGATGTTTTAAAGAATAAAATGCTAGACTCAATGGAAATAGAATTTTGACCATTTGAGACTTTCCTATGCAGTATACAAAGAAGGATCACCTTGATAACTGTATGAGCATAGAGCACGTACAAGCATAGCAGAGAACAACGGGGGTGAAGCACAGAAGATAAAGAAAAGAAAGCTTCGAAACAGAAGAGACATTTTCCTTCTCAATATTTTTCAATTTGGCTAGGAAAAAAAAATCCCATTTCTCATCAATTCAGCAAAGTCATTAAGTATGCTTGATTTCTTCTCACATTTAAATGATCTGTGGGAAGTTGTTCCAGTACCAAATGCTCCTCAAAAATTTTGCAGTTTAGTTCTTCACTTGCCTGTGGAATCTTTCAGGACAAAGGGTCTACGGGCACAGCATGTGCAACACACTCTGAAATAACAAACCCGCTTACTCTGGCAGTGAACATGTCTTGTTATGGCCTGCACTCCTGCAGTCCAGCCTTCCTACAGACTCCACTGTTCCCACCTTCTGCTACAGGGCAAATGCTCTCTCTAGGATAGATCAAGCCAAAGCAAAATGAAAGAGTTAGGAAAGCTTGAAGACAAAACAGATTATTTACTGGTATATAAAGCAGGACATCCAGAAGAGAGCAGAGGAAGTAATGACCTGCATTCCTTTCAGCATCCACCTGACAAAAGTGCTTTGAAAATGTCTGGCTTTGGGAAATGGATGGTGTAACAAGTATTTTCACAAGTACTGTATTATTTTTATCTGATAAGCTGACCCACAACAAAATGTACAAAACCCTGCAATTCATCCTGAGTCATACAGAAAGATATTTATGTTGGAGCACTATTCATTTCAGACACCTGTCTCCAAGCTGATCTACTCTCTCCCCCCCATCTTCCCTTGTTCATCTTTGTGCAATTTTTTTGAAGTTATTTTCAAGGAATGGTAACTTTCATTGATGCGCAGTAACTAATAGTAAAGATTAACTACTGCATTTTCCCAATACTATCACATTACATGCAGAAAACTAGATTAAGCAGTTAACCCAAATAACTAGAAGGCAACCAAATAAAACTAACTCCTGAATCTCAGCTCTCTGTTAGCAATGATGTTTCTTTATGCAATGGGCTACCAGTGAAGTTAATCTATATTGTCATGAAGTTAAGAAAAATATAAAGCATGTTTCTCCTTTCCACTTTCCCTCTCAAAGACTCTTAATAAAAAACTATGTACCCACATTCTCACTTATTATATTAGAAGATCTGTAGGAAAAAATTAATACTTTCAGATGACTAACAGATCAGATGAAAGATAGTAGCAGGTTCTGCCATCTCTCAGAATTGATTTAACTGAAGGTTGGTTTCAATAATATTTTCTTATCTTTCATCAGATTTTATCACTTTTCAAATAATGTTTGTCTTCATAAAAAGCTTGACTTTATGGCTGTATTCATTTGCACCTGTTTACCTACAACATTTACATATTAGAGTCTGCACTTAAGTCAACCAGTCCTGCGTAAACTGTGGGCTCACAGCTTCATTATTATTTGATTTTATTATGCATTTTGCTTTCCTAATAATCACGTAAGACCTACTTCCACTCAGATAAAAAGTATATTTAATACAGAATGATCTCCCTGGAACAGAGAAGTTTTCAGAAGACCTCAAGCTGAGGTAAGCATGCAGTAGGACACACAGTATTGGCTTCGTACTCTTTCTGTACCCATTCTGTCACAGAAAAGAATTTAAGAGAGGGATGCAAGCAGACTCCCACATCTATTTCAGGTATTGTTATTGCTGCCACCTCTTGCTATCACCTCATTTCGTGACAAAACAAAATCCCTTTCCAGCAGGATTTTACTCATAGGAACAAAAAAGAAGAAAAAAAAAGCACCTGACTTGCTACATGTAATTAAGCCATTTTCCTGAGTAGTGTAAATGCTGTTGCCTCCTCCACATGCACAAGGTCTGTGTGGAAACTCTGGAAGCATAAACACTCCTCCAGTAATATCTGACCACTAAAAGAGAGCATCACAATCTTAGCCCTCATGTTTCTGAGGCTTTTCCTGTCCAGAAACACATTCTCTCTAGAGACTGACGTTTGACAACCCCTTTTTTGATGCTGGCTGATCTTGCAGACATACAACCCTTTAATCCCTAGTAGTCCTTGGAAATTATCTCAATTTCTTTTTCACTCCTGTCTCAAGATGCTTATCAAGATTCTGATGTGCTTTTTTTTCATGAATGGGTTTCTTGCTGATACGGCCAAGAAAATACACAAAGCTTGCAAACAAGTGTGGAGCTTCAGCAACCCCAGAAAAAGATGAAGGCAGGAAAACAAAAAATTGAAGTTGCTCCTTTGCTTCCCTCTTCTTCTCCCCATAGCAACATTTGCTGCAACATTGAAGAGTTTGGTGTCATACTAGTTGGCATTGACTGTGAGCAAGTAGTGATACATTTGACCACTGTGAGAAACAACATAGCTTCTCAGAAAGTAGGAATTATCATTGTATGAGGACCTCTTCAAAATATAACTAGAGCTGACTGAGATGAGAAAAGGGGATGGAATTCAGCTGTTATTGGATGCTATTTCTCTACTTCCCAACAACTCTAAACAATAGTCAAACGTGTGGGGGGAATTAAAAGATTAAAAAAAAAATCCCTTTCAAGTTGTCACCATGAACAGTCACTGTCTAAAATTAAGAAAAAAAATCACTATAAGCAACTTGAATCATATTTCTGGTATGACAAACTAAATACTATCATACTGCCGATTCCAAATCCTGCATGGATTTGAAGACAATGAGCAACCAAACATGAAAATTGGGTAAAGAAAACCTTAGCATCCTGGTAACTAGTCACTCTTCTAAAATATTTGCTAGAATTCTTACATACTCACACTGAATGCTGGAATTGAAAAGCTGAAACCCGGCGTTCAATCCCAACATCCATTATTCAGTTCAGTGAGTGCCAGAGAATAGCCAGAATCTCAGTAACTCATCACCTGTTTTTCAGACTCTGTGGTTTGTCCAATAGTTCTCTATAGTACTACTTCAATAAAAAATCTTTAAGCAGATATGCCGTAATCTTTAGCTGTTTGATTCTATGAAAACCTCTACCTTTCTAACATTGTACATTACCTCCTCTCATCCTTGGTAATGTAAAAAAATCCTGCAGACCTTTACACAGTAAGCCATATGAAGCATCTGTGTTTTCCAGGCCCCTGGCATCCTCACAGAATAATCAGCTACAATTATAAATTAGCTGGGATAACTTTAACAAAATTTAAGTGCAGACACAACAGTATCATCAAGTTGCCCAAATCTTCACTATCCTTCAACTCTCATATAAATATTCTTACAGTGGTGGAAACTGCTGAGTGGTCTTGAGTCAGCTTTGTGCTACTTCACACATTTTAACTGTACCTGTGGGAAAAACATTGGGACACATGGCCAGTATTTGATGTATGAAAATATATTTGTCCGTTTATTTTAAAGTGACTTCTCCTGGGGACATTTTCAAAAGCATCTCCTTTCTACCCCATTGAAAGAGAAATCATGAGAACTACCTTCTCAATAGTTCCAACACCAATGGTGCCAATGCCAAATCTGAGTAAAGACAACAGAGGCTCAGAGGGGGCCTGAGACCCTGAAAACGTACTGAGCTGTTGCATGGCTGCTAACACAGACAGAACTGCTGTAAAATGACCAGATGGGATCACATGCCTTCTTCAGCCTGTCTCTTTGAAATCTCTCCATCTCTGTAGATTTTTGAAATACACACTACTTAAGTATGAAGGTACAAGTTGGAGCATGCTGGTCATGGCATGTTTCAGTATAGGTAGCACAGACTGATTTTATTTGTACTGCAAACTAGAGTAAAAGATCCACTGATTTTCTCCCCCAGCAGCTTCTGCTTCACACACGCACTTCTGCTACATTCCTAAGGGCATTCCACCCTTCTGCCTACAGCTGCACAGCACCAGGGACATGACTCATTCAAACACCAGTGGAAACAAGTGCAAACTGCTATGACTAACTTTGTGATGACCTGCAGCTCACACAAGAACAGCAGGGACACTCCAGTAACTACAACTCCAGAAGAGATGCAATGTACTTTCCCTTGAATTAAATGAAATCTCAATCCTATTTGTTCAGAATGCCCTATTTGTTCAGAGCAGAGATAATGTTTCAGCAATTTACTTTTACCACTTCAATCTGCATCCCTCTAACTTGCTCCAGTTTATCTATTGCAGCAGGAAAATCTACACAATTTTTTCTACCTTTTCCAGAAGAATTTCTGGTTTTGCACCAGAGAGAGCACCAGCCTCTACAACCTGTTCAAAAGCTCAGACTAGGCACCTCCATTCTTTTTCTTCTGTTTTCCTTACCATTTAGGCCCACCAAAGCCAAAACTCTGCACTTCAAAGCCCTTCTTAAATCTTTTATCCCAAGAGCTATTCTATGAAACTAGTGGTTGGGCAGCAAGACTATTGTTTATCCAAAACAGATACAGTTACTATAAACTTGTTTATATATATGCTGTTGCCTGTTGACTTATATCTTCAGCTGGCAACTCTTTACAGTGAGTGTTCTGGTTGCTGTGCAGTTATCCTGACTCCAGTGCCACAAAATTGTAAGTGTTCAAAATTAATATAACCTTACAAAATGAATATGAATATTCCAAAAAAAAAAAACCCAAAAAAAACAACCCACTGACAAATGTTCAATAGAATCACAGTCTCCATTAATTAATCTGAAATTCTGAAAATGCATCTAATTCTAGGTACACTTTACTCACAAAATATGGTTTTTCCCCTGGCTAATACATCTTTCAGGAATGTGTATTTGGACTGAAGCAGAGGAATGCTAATACGTGGCTTTAGCACTGAAGATGATGATAGTGGGAGGAAGAATTTTCCTGCCTGTCTATTCCCTTAGCCCAGTTTAAAAAGCTCATCACATCAGACGCCTCTCTGCATTGGATATGGCAAGTAAGCATTAGGAATATACTCCCCTATGTAACATTTAACTACTATTTAGAGCATAAAAGGGACAGAAAAGGAAAACAAATGCCCACATATGAACAGGAGGCAGGATGAGGAAGCAATATAGCACTTGATACAACCAAATAGGTACTTCATAACACTCATGAAAGAGACCAGAAAACAGCAGAGCCAGGGAAGGAACTTTGGGTGTGATGGAAGGAGTAATTCAAGAAACTTTCAACTACATACAGTGTCCTCTGCTCAAAGAAGAAACAGCCAGGAAAAAAAAAAAAGTTTTCAGGAAGTTTTTGAGAAACAACACTGACTAATTTTGGTAGGGGCTTTGAGGGATTTGGGCTCAAGTTTACCTGGCAAGTTGTTAATTAACAATGAGGTCATGATCCCACAATTAATTTCAAACAATGATACAATTATGTCCATCCCATACGAACTTTGGTTCCTCTGCTCAGAAAATGAAGGAATGTGGTTTAATTAATCTCTAATACTGGAGAGATGGTCTCTCTTTTTGAGACATTTCATCCTGTTTTCCTCATTTCCCTCTCTGAAGATCCCACATGGGCAGATTTCCAAAATCCCCATAAAAATCAAGAAATGAAGCATTGGTTCTGCAGGTCTGTATCAACCAAGCAAAGAAGGAGGATGTGAGCATCAAATGGCAACAAAGGGGTGAAGTAGAACTTCACAACAGAATAATCTGAACCCATCAATGGACAGAAGGGCTAAAAAGAAAAGGTAGACAAGCCAAAAGAAAGAACCTCTAGACTTAAAGGATAACAGGATTTGATAATGAATGTAAGCAGTTAACATTAGCTATTCTCTGCTTATCCAACACAGCATTCTTTCTACCACAAACATCTCCCAGCTTTAGTGGGTAGCTCTGCTCCACCTCTGAGACAGCAGAGATCTGCAGGTGCACATGTGAACAGGACACATCAAGAGAAAGAATGGGAAAACCTGCGACAAAAATAATGAAGTATTGGCAACATCTAAGAAATTCTTCCATTTGAAAAACCTGTGCGTGGAAGAAGTCAATGAGATATTCAGCAGCCTCAAATTCAACATACTTGTGTTACTCTTATTAAAGAAACACAACCACATAAAAACATTTTGGTTCAGGTTTTTTTAAAAACAAAACTCATACTAAGAGGCAGTTTCAGGCATTACACCAAAACTGTAACTATTTTTACTTTCAAAATTTTGTGCATTTATAAAAATTCCTCCTCACCTTATACTAAAATTAAAAAGGGAACCAAGGTATTGGTCTTCTTCCTGGTAATCTTGCAAATATTTTCATACTTGAAGAACTACACTGCATTTTATAAACAAAAAACCCTGCAGTATTACTCACTTTACTCCCCACAGGAAACATACAAAATACTTATTTTACTTGATATATTAAAATCTTGATAAAAATTATTTTTAATTTTCAAAGTGCACCTAATCATACAAGTGTACATACACAATTAATATAGAAAAGTAGCTCAAATTAAAATTATCCAGCAAATCATGTTTTCAAAATCACTAGTTAGAAAAAAATAAATGCTGTCTAAATACCTGATCCACCCCATTCTCCAAATCCAAAGAAAAGCAGAATTTGCAGCATCTGGAGAAGCAAAACAGGCTGCAAATTCTGACAATGATAAAGCAAATTCCTGAACAGTGTTCTCCTCACCACGCACAGCCTTGCCAACTCTTTCCCTTTATAATTCAACTGTCAATTCAAGGACTTCAGCAGGCCTGGATCTATTGTGGTAGTACCACTAAGAGAACAGGAAATGTTTTGGGAACCCAGAATTCAGTCATTCATAGCTTTATACTTCAAGATTAACACCTTGCCAACTTCCAAATGTTCTGCCCTCCAAAGACGAGGGCAAGCTCTGTAGAGAACAGTGAGCCTGCTTAGCTTTGTGCTGATGAAGTTACCCTGTTAACATCAGTGGTATTAGTCAAGGTTAAAATTGAACATATTTTTATTTTTTCCTGGACAGTTATATGAGACAAGTATGTGAGGATCATCCAGCCAAACATGCAGAGCCTTGAAGATCAGAAACTCAGAAGAGAACAGAACATCCTAAACAACCAGATAAACTAATCTACTCTACTCTCTGCTACAGCAGTACAAAGTCCAGTGCTAAATGAGAGCACTTCATCTGAAACAGCTGACGTAGAAAAACAAGAGGGAAAAAAGTCTGCTGACCAGTGCTCAAAATAAAAGACCCAAGTCTAGCTAAACATGCAGTCACACACACACTTACCATACTTCCAGAGGTACAGAAAAAAAGTGTATTCTTTGCATCTGTGTGTAGATAATTAGGGCCACTACATAAAATGCACTTTAGTTTACAGTCTATTTTAAGCACATTTTGATCTTCTGCAATAAGGTTCAATGAGCATTGGAAGACATTAAGAGCTACTCGTCTGCCCATCTCCTTAGTGAAAGAATCAAGCTAATAAAAATATTTTCTTCCATGGTTCCCCATACCTACCAGATTGAATTTTTCTTTTTTAACATGCTTGAACCATGTCAAAAAAAATGCTGGATATGGACAGTTCATGCCTTGTCTCCATACAAAAATGAATTGCCTGTAGCCACATCAATAAAAACAGTAGTGTTGTAAGCATAATCACAATCAGCATAGGCAGGAATTTAGGGCTTGAGAATAGAAAATTAAAACTGAAGCAAAGAAGAAAAGATTAAAATTATAGCTCTGTAGTTACAACTCAAAACTTCAAATTAATACACAGTTAAAACTAAAGCTTCAAAAACAGGGAAAAAAATTGAATTCTCACCAGCTGGTAGGTCAGACCCTCTCATGAATAGTGATAAAACAAAGCACTCAGGGCATTATACATTATTTAGAGAAATGCAGAAAGTATTTTGATTCCAAGCCAGTTTGAACAATACAACCCTACTGTTTATCAGTGACTCCATTTTTTAAATGTCTGTATAGACAAAGAATGGAATTTGAACAAAAAATTGTCTTTACAAGTGCAAGCAAATGAAATGGCTACTGCAAAGAGAGCTAGTAAACAGAAATTAAACCAGCACATACTCACAAACGTCCCACATAAAGTGAAACAGCCAGTAAATTAATGTCAACTTTGTTTTAAGGCTTTAATTAGCATGAAACTTAGAGCGATCATTTCTGGCAGATGGTGTGCTTCAACACTTCCTAGGGGTAGGTTCAGCAGAGGGAAGATAGTGATTAAATGCAAATGTGTGGCCGCACAGTTTCTCCCAAAATATCCAAAGCTATATTCTGCAGAGTCCTACACTACACATACAGGGCAAATGCAAAATTAACTCATTTTTCCTTCTTTCAAATACTGAATTTCTCATACATGTACTTTTAGCAGTTAAGTAGCTTTTCTAAAAAGTCTGAAGTGGACACTAAGACTTTTGAAACACTAAGGGCTTTAAAAAAAGGTATGTAACTCTATGAACTGCACCAAAAATTAATAAACTTATTTCTAAGAAATTGTGTCAAGCTTTGATTTTATTGCTGTGCTAGATTGTCCATCCTAAAATTGACATTAAATTCTTTCAAAGCATCATGCCCCCCAACACATCAACTTTGTGCAAATCCAGAGCCTATTTCTGACCTCTTAACAATTTACAATTTCACACTGGAGCTGTTACTAAACTGAATTTCACCTAATTTCATCACAAACCCTGTTTATTTCAACAGGAATACAGGCATTCCTCTGGAATACTACTGGTAATTCCTCTATTTGCAGGCAATAGAGGAATTACCAGTACTGAGAAAGGAGTATCTTTTCTCTCATTCACTGCCTTTTAACTGATTGTGAAGATCACATCTTTATTAGCCTGACTCACTGACAACACAGTGTTGAATGCATCATACCACTTGCATTACTTCTCGCCCCACAAAACAACCTTAGAACCTGTCTGACAGTGGGGTATCAGAGATACATTTCTTTCTCACAGTATTCTGTGAGTCTTGTATCTTGCAACAGTACTAACTTCAACTCAAACCTCAACTGGAGGAAAAAAATCTTCAGAATACGCCTCATGCTCCTCTCTCCTTTTTTCCCCCTGGTGTGTAGTTTGGCTTACCAATAAAGCAACAACAGTCAGCATGAGAGGACAAGAGGAGATGGCCTCAAGTTGCACATAGGCAGCTTTAGATTATTAGGAATATATTTATTAAGAATTTTTTTCCCCACCAGAAGGATTGTAATGTAAGCATTTTAAGAGACTGCCCAGAGAAGTGGTGGAGTTACCATCCCTGAAAGTGTTCAAAAAACATTTGGATATGGCATTGAGGACATCATTTGGTGGTGAATGTGGTGGTGGTAAGTTTAGAAAATACTACAGCTGTCAGCTGACAGACAGTCCAAGAAGCAATCACTTGCTCTGCTCTCTCTTGCAATCACACTGCCTCATGAAACAGAGAGCACAGTATCAATACTGGAATCTAGTTTTGCTCTGGGATACTTGCATAAGTCTTTGCTCTATTCCATCTTCTTAACAATGTCTCAGAAATTCCTTGCATCTCTACAATGAGATAACATTCAAGTATGTTTATATCAGAGCCAGTACCAGACACACAAAGATAACCACTGTGTTAACCCAAGGCTACCTGAGTACTGTTGACATCCAGCTGAAATGGTATAGATTCTCAAAACAGGCCTTTGACAGCTGTCTTTATCATCACACTCAAACTTACTGTGATAGTGATAATTCTGCATTGCTTCTAGGTCCTGTTTGTTTGAGGAACATTTGGCTGCATTAATGAGAAGGCATGAAAATGCCACAAGCCTGCTAAACTGTAACGTCACTCATGAAGGACCATAATCATCCAAGTGCAGTGGAAATTTTGGGTTTACTAATGGCAGCCACAAGACACAGGTCAAAAAAAAAAAGCTACTGGTTCTAACAACAGATGGAAATTTGAACGATTTTCCTTTAAATAAAGGTATAATACAAGGCAGAGATAAATAAATAAAGATAACCCATGGACTAGGTCAAAGGGAAATGACAATTACAATTAACCTTTATTTAGGTTTAATTATCAATGTCAGATAATAAAGAGCATAACACACAAGCAGCTCTAGTTTTACAGGCTAAAATGAGAACTCTCTTTTAAAAGTGAAATTCTTCACTTTCAAGAGTGAATTCATTTTTAGCTAATAAAATATGTTTCAAGAGCTCAGCTGATTCTAACTCTGGCCATTTAATTATTTCCAAGAGACTCCAAAACTCAGATGTCAGCTTTCTCAAGAAAGAAAACTTTTTATCTCCTTGAACTAAGTAGCAGAGATGTAAATTCACAAACCAAGAAGAGAACACATTATTGCATTGAAAATTGACAATAGAATTTCTCCAAGTTATCAGAAAAATTTCAGAATCAGAAGAATTCCATTAGGAAATGACACTGTTGTTTTCCTATTCTCAGCAGTTTGGCTTACTTTTTGTTTCACAAGATAATGTGATGTGTATTTATATATTAAAGAGAGTATTATTCACTTTGAATTATTAAAATGTTATCATAGTTATGTTTTTTAAGTTAGAATTAATCAAACAATGACATGTTTGAAACGAAACTGAGCTCATTGAAATTATGAACTCACATAATTTCAACATGAGTGTAAGCATCAGAATGCATACCTTAGCACATATGGCAAACCGCTTACCACAGGAAAATCAGACTTTCTCTCTCAATTTTCCTTTAAAGTAAACTAATGAAAAGGGCAGTGTCATTGCAAGAAGATTCAAGAAATTATATATTTGCTGACTGCCAAGTTGGTATTGTCTTCTGCTCTAACACAACTGTGAAGTCAGGTCATGGTGCAGAACATATAATGATTCATTGCAAAAATTAAATAAACCGATTGTTAGAAGTTGTTACCATAGCATTCAGAGTGTGTTTTAGCAAAGTAATTGAAAGATCAAACAGGAACAGCATTTGGTGCTGTTACTCAATAGACACAAATTCTATTCACAGACTAACAACATCCTTTGAACCTCTTTATTAATTCAAAAGCATTGGTTTAATTCTGACCAGGCAGACCTTCCTGACATTTTCTTCTCAAGCATTCTGCTTGTGCTCTTGCTGGTTGTGCACCGAAGTGTTCTTTATAAGACAAGGTTATATTCATAAGACAAGTTATCAGTATCATTTGGTCTTTCAAGAAAACCACGTTTAGTAACTGCTCTTGAAAAAGAAGACATAAAATACAACTTCAGTGTGTATCACCATATTTTTTTCATGGCTGCTGGCATTCTCTAAAAGTATGTAAATAAAAGAAGCAAATGATGTTTAAAATCCAGTTCATGTACACAGGTACAGCTCAGAGATGAGTGACAGAGGAGTCCTAAACCCACTTAGGTCCTTTCTTCTTTTAAAATGAATGGGGTAGAGAGAAGAAAGTCGTCTTTTCAGGTGAGAACAAAACTTGACCCCATAAAGCATAAGCAAAATGCATAAGAAAACCCCTCTACACACACAACCTTACCTAATTAGAACTCTTCTTCACTCACAAGACTTGAAAACCAAAAAATTGTAGTGATGGATGCAGCAAGGCTGTAAATCCTAATCCAGAATTTATAATTTGGGTATTTTTTCTTAGGCTTTAACTCCATTAGCCAAGCAACCATTCTCTCATTTCTATGTCTTTAACTGATCCACTGCATTACACTGGATTTTTCTTGTGTTAGCTGGTCATTTTTTTCCCATTCCATAGAACTCAACATCAAAACAAAAAGGACATTTACAATATTAATTACTTTCTGTAAGCAATAAAATATCTGTGGTGATGATAATAGGTTCCCAGAAGAAAGGCTAGCTATAAGAGTATGGGTCTTTCTCAACAGTTATGCATACGTTAACCACAAAGTCAGGCAGGAATAATAAAATAGGGATAATTTATCATTAGCTCAGTGTACATTGCATTCCACTAAGTTTTCATGAAGAAGGCTTACATGTAGCTTGAGACTTGAAGCAGCTGCAACACCACTCTCCTTTTCCTCAGCCCTCCATCCATATTGCATTGAATACAAATCAAAACCAAGTTTGAACACTTATGACTTCTTGTTTAAAATTGCTCTGTTACAACGATGTAAAGGGTCACATCAAAGCAATTCAGTAATTAAAAAAAAAAATTTCTCCATGGGACTAGTACACACACTATTATACCTTTTATACATGCAGAGGCAAGACACAGTCATTAAAAATTATTTAGGTCTTCCATCAAGACCTAAACTGAATACTAACTTAGTTATAGTAAACAGCTATACCTATGACTGGGCCTTTAGAGGCCTAGAAGAATATGTAATAATCCCTATTCAACTAACATATGTAAATTGAGGTTTTACAACATACCTGGCATGGAGTTCGCTGCTCTTTCCATTTTCTGCAGGGTACTCTTCTATAATGTCCTGTACAAAAGGTAGCTGCTGCCGTGCTCTGGTGTAAGGCAATGTTCCCACGTGGCTAAACATATCACAAGACCTAGAGGGAACTGTTCCCTTCTTCTTCCTGGGCAGAGTGCCATGGATAGAGATGCCTTGGAATGAGTTTGAGCGATGCTCAATTGGTGAAGGTTTTGTGGTCAAAAGGTCCATGGAAGAAGCTAATGAGAACTGGTGGTTCACTGGGCCGTTTCTGGGAAGACTTGAAAATTTTCCTGCAGCTATCATTTTTGGTTCTGGAAAAACAAAACCAAGATTTCGTACTGTATATCAAACATCAGAGCCCTTACTTAAAGGAAGTTAAGTAGCATGACTAACAAAGGTACCTGAAACTGAACTTTTGCTTAGCATTGAGGCAGTCAGACCTCAAGACCCAGTCACGCTGCTCCCAATGCACATCAAGCACACATGTACATAACTCTACATGTTAAAAGTCACAACAAAAAGCAACCAGTCTGGACAAACATGCAAGAGCAGGCCGTGAACAATTCCCCATTTTTATCCACTGAGTTCCTCTTTTTTGCTTTTTCACATCCTTTGTAGACTCAGACATCAACTTTAATCACTGACAACAAGCAGAGTTTTAAGAATATTTGTCAAAAAATAAAGGACACTACAGCTTGGTTTGGAAGAATGTTTTTAAACCCAATAGTTGGCACACTGGGAGGAAAAACCTGTTGCTAAGGAGTCCTGCTCAAGTAATAAATCTAGCAGATAACTGGTCACATATTTCTAACAGGCTGTAAACTAAACGGCTCTACCCAAGAGATAAGGGCAGGAGCAGATTACTGGAATTCTCTTCTTCAGCATGCCCAGCCTGCTGGCTCAAATCGCTGTTGACACAGAGATTTGCATAGCTGTCAGTCTCTGGTACAATCAATTGCAGTCTGCCATACAGTACAGGTTTTTCTGTCAGTATGAGCAAAAAGCTTTGTGAGACAAACACTTCAGGCTCATTAACAAATTACAGTGTGCTCCTCAAAAAATGCTGCCCTGTGTCCAGTTTATAGGGTTGTATTGCAGAAGACAGGCTGCCTTACCCTACGCGGGTGTATTAGCCTGCAAAAGCCACTCTATGGAACATACCACCAGACCTAAAGGGCAACCAGCCCTTTCTGTATTATTTAACCTAGGTGTTAGTCAGCCAGGTGCTTCCCATAGAAACTGGAAGAGCCACAGATGCTGCAGAGATTGATATGAACTCAGAAAGCAGAAGTGCTTCTGGAAATAACAGTTATGGACAGGGGGAATCTGTTCTGACCTCAGTCAAGTTCCATACTGAAAAGTAAGATGAGCACCCTGAAGGCCCAGCAGTCTGGAAGTCAGCTGCTTACAGCTGCACAAGAATTCCTCTTGTTTTGGGGAATGCACAGGTGTTGCAAGGAAAACAGAGGTGCCTCTATAATCCTCCAGCTCCCTTCTCCCACCTTAGCATCACAGCTACCATCAAAATGTTTCTGTACTGAAGCTACTGTTACTTCTACTCGGAGGTTATCTTAACAGGCTTACTTTCACAGTAGTGCTAAAGCTGATATCAAAGTATGTAAAAATTCTGCTTTTTCCTGTCAGCTGCACTGCAGAGATTCACCAGCTGGATAAGGTTTTCAGACTTCAACAATAAATCCCTTCCCAATTCTCCTGTTTTGAAAGTCTTACAATAAATACTTAGTAATTAATTTTTTCTTTCACTCTTCAATTTGCCAAGCCTCTGTCAAAGCACAGGTACTATGCACTATAGTAGAAAAGTCTCCGGAAATAGCACTTCTGCCTAGAGAGAATCTGTTTGACCCTGGTCACACCTCTTGATGAAAAGAGTAGAAAAGATTTGAGGTGTTAGGAAAGAACTGACATTTTTGTCACGCAGATCCAAATAAAATACAAAATCCTAAAGAAACCAAAACACATTCTCACAAAAATTCTGCCATAAATTATCACACTGATGTGATGTGAAATGCTAAATCATCTCTCCATTTATGATGTGGTTGAAGGACACAGTTTCTGCTAGTTTTGACAAGTACTAAAAATATCACATAATTATTTTCACAATAATTGCTGTAAAGTTAGTTTTGCATTACAGCTATTCTAAGCAAAAGAACTGGTCCACAAATACGAAGATCACAATCACAAGGTAATTCTTACAGCAACCAGCAGGTTTTCAATCCAACAGTCTGAGAGTTTTCAACAAATTAACAACCCCCTGATGTACAGCATTTTCCATTTCACCCCTTCTCCAAAGAAGCCCTTAAGAATCAAAATGAAACTCCTAGAGTTGACCTAGTCATTGCTTCTTTTAAGTAGTACTCACATGACTTAGAAATCTAATACCTAATCCTCAGCAGGATTCCTCCTGAGTACTGTTTTGAGGAATCAAGGTAGAGTTCCACAGCTAGTACACAAATACCTACATTCAAGAACTTGCAATTTATCCTCCCTGCAAAACCTCTTAAAAAAAACCCTCAAAAAATCCCAAACAAACAGAAAACCTCACAAAACAAAACCCAAACAAATAAAAAACCCAACCCAAACAAAAAAAAAAAAAAACCCAAACAAAACTGAGAACAACAGGTCTTCTAGCTTCCACCATGCATTTATCTGTTTTCCCATGTGATGCTGTACTATGTATTTTTTATAAATGTTAACAGAACTACAACAATCAGCTCGGTAACAAAAGTCTTGCCAACCCATCCATCCAGTTTCCTTGTATTGAATAGAAACACTGGAAAGTGGGAGCCTCTTCAGCTGAAGACTCTGGAATGCCTCAAATACTTTAGTATATGATTCAGAGAATGTTTGCCTTTACTAGATATAGAAACCCTGAAAATTTTACTCCCTAAGAGACAATGTGCTTTGAACATTGGCCATCATGCAATCAACAACAGAAATGGTAGAAATTGTAACAGAACAATTGCTCAAAAGGAACTGAAATTTACTTGTACACTTGTCAAAATGCAGCAACTAACAAAACAGAACACTTTGGAAGTCATGCAAATTTCTCCTAACTAGGTGCAAACAAGGTGCCAGTATAATGTTAAAAACGGCAAATGAATTTGTATTTATACATAGAGTGGCATTTCTCTTTCTTCAGTTTGTAATTTGGAAGAATATATGGGAACAGAATTGTTAGGAGTCACATTGTGAATTCAGAGAAGTAGAAAACATGAAAGGTTTCCAGATAACTTCTGATATGTTCTAGTTTTTTGTTATGAATGAGGGTGAGCAAATACAAATGAAGAGGCCTCTAAAATCAACATGGCATTTAGGAAAACAGTATGAGATTGGACACGAAATACATATCTGGTGGGCAAGTCCAAACAGCTGGGGTTTGGTTTCTTCACATCATTGCTCAAAACAAAAACTAACCATGAACAATGAAACAAGTAATTTTCAGTTCCCTAAAACAACATACTAAATATCCTTCTGCTTGTGCCACCTTTGGGATGCAAATCCAAATTTTCTGGCTCAGCTTGTCCTCATGAAACCTTTCTGATGTTCACACAGTCTGAGGAAGTGTTCTGACGGTTCATTCAAAATGACTCAGGTATAGGATTAAGTGCCTCTTCTATACCACAACGTCATACAACCAATGGCAGTGGCTTCTGCTTTTTTGTTTCAATATATTGGAGGAAGAGAAGTGAGGGAAAGGGAAATCTTCCGTTCAGCCCCAGAGATGCATGAACGGCATAACAAACAGTCTAAGGCTGTGTATGCTCATGCTAGTGGGAACCTCATAAAAGGAAACAGAAAAGCAACTTTAGAATTCCAAATCAATCTCTCAAACTATTTCAAAACTCAGAGTATATCTAAATCAGTTTTGGACATTAAAAGACCCACATTTCTCTCACAGCCTTATTGACCTGGCATTTGGGTGATTCTCTTTCTTAGATCAAAATCCCTGGAGTTGATACCTGGTGTTATCGTACCACCCATCTTTACCATTATATATGCCATGAAGCTAAGAGGGCTTGAACATGGTTTAAGGTATTCAGCTGAGTGTTCTCAGGTATTTAAAGGACTGAGTCACCGTTTGTGAAAACTCTACTTACTTTTGCCACATCAGATCTGCTCACAAATTCCTCCCACCCATCTCCCCTCCCTGCCTTGAAATCAGCAACAATAAATTTCAACAAGTGGAAGATCCATTATTCTCTTCTCCCTGCTAAGTTACCTGGCATGTTTGCATGCACTATGCAGATGTACACAGAAAAATAAATGAAAAGAAAGTGAACATCCTTAATAATAAAAAAAATCAAGGTCAGGACAAAAAGGCAGATTAATTTTCCCAGATTTTTTTAAATTTTGTGTGTGGAAGAAGAGAATAAGGAAAAAAGCATGACTTAAAAGACTCTAAAGTTAACATATCAAAGGAATAAATACAATCAAAACTAGCCATTATAAATTCAATGTGGATTTCATGCTGTCTCCCTAGAAGCAGTGTAGTATTCTTCATTATTGTAACAAAAAAAGGATTTCTGCTCTCCAAAATGGCTTAGAAGCAGCTTTCTGCAACCTGTATTTTCTGGTTTTGTTATGAAAAAGAGAAACTGATGCAGTAACTTCTATATCAAACATGTCACAGGACTTTGAGAAGAATATTAAGGTTCAACAACCTACAGCCTGTTATGATACAGAGACACAGATTGAGAAAGCACATGCAGTAGTTCAAAGGCTTTAAGCTACTATCAGAAAAAAACATGAGTCTGTCAAACATCAAACATCCCCACAAGATTAGTCAGGTCAGTGCTTCCAAAGGGTCTTGAAGTGCTATCACAATGTTCATGCTCTCCTTCTCTCCCTTTATATATGCCACACAATTTCCACCCTCCTCCCATACACCCTTGCTCTGTATATTTAAAATGTTATTTTTAACTATCATTGTCATGCAACAGAAAACACACACAGGCCAGGATAAAATATCTTTGAAATGTCTTTTTTTTTCCAAGATGAGAGAAACAGAAAAATACCATACTTCACTTTGTGAATTTTCACATATAGAATGCCTTCATATCTACAAAAATGCCAAGAAAAAGTGATCATTGAAGATGATTCAATAATAAGTACAGCTTTCTTCATTTGGCCATGAAATTATCTCTGAAATGCAAGTGCCCAATCAGTTAGCTCAGTAATCCTGAACAATATGAAGCCTTGACTTGAAATAAACCTTCTCTCCCCATTCTGCTGGCAGAAACAGAGAACTTTACCAAGGTTACAGTCAAATATAAGTTTTTTTTAGCCAATGCTTCAAAAATACAACCTTTTGTTCCTTCTCTGGTAAAGGAAGCAATTTATTTTGACTGCTCCTCTGTTCCTTCAAAATAAAAAGAACAACCCACTTTAACTGAAAAGCCTTTTCAGCATTACTATTCCGAACTAACACCGCCTTTCAGAAATCACAAATTCGGACAGAAAGAAGTGCTTTTGCGTCCTCTCCTCTTCAACAGACAAGGAGGAAAAAAAAAGGACACAGCGCTTCTTTTCTCTCTACTCAGAAAAGTATCTCGAGTACACACCAGGGTTTTATACTTATTTAACAGCTTTCCATGGGATCAATTCCCACAAAACCTAAGCACTTGGATCCAACATCTCGGTCGTCACTGTCACAACTACGGCATTTCTAGCAACCCGCAGGCCAGCCCGGGCAGGGCTCGCCCCGCTCCCGCGCCCCTGCCCCGACAGCGGTGTGGGGACACAGGGCCACCCGCACACACAAAGCCAGCTCTGCATCCTCTGCCCGCGCTCCCCGCAGTTACCGGCTCTGATCGCTGCTGCTTTTCTCCAGGCTTTCTGCGGATCGGCTGCAGCGTCTGTCCGGGCGAAGCGACCTCTCGGCAGCGAGTCCCGCCCAGCCCCTCCCTCGGGGC